>NW_021027624.1:106181-140963 GCF_004153795.1 Camellia sinensis | reverse complement strand
ATACTTCCAATTTGGAAACGATTTGAGTGTAGAGTTTTGAAAGTAGTGTGGAGTTTCGAGTTATGTATTTAGCTATGAGTTTTGAAAATAAATTTTGAATTGAGTTTTGATTTATGTGTTTGGTTACAATTTGAGTGTTGAGTTGTGTTAAGAGTTTAGAATATTAAAATTAAAAAAATTAAAATATTTACAAAATGAACTAAAATATTGAAAATAAAAAAAATTAAAATATTTAATTAAAAATTGTATATTTAAAATAAATAAAAAAAATTCTTAAACATTTTTTAATATTTTAAAAAAATTGAATCCAAAAAAGCAAGGGTAATAAGAGTAATAAATTCTAAAAAATAATGCATAATTTAATTAATGTATAACGTAAATAGAGGAGAAAAGGGTATTATCATCTTTTTGCGCTCAAAATGAAGGGTAAGAAGGTCAATTACTATATGCAAGTAACACCGTCTGTTTCAATTTGATGGAATGGGAGAATTTGAACAACGTCAGTTAAAATAAAGGAGATTTGTGTAATTATTCAAACCATAAGAAAAGTCATTGTATTTGTCAGAAACCTCAAGGGAGGTAAATTTACCCTTCCTATTTCTATACTGACGGACAAGAACATGGGATATTTGTAGTGGAAAAGTTAAGCTTACACTTACCAATCAAAGCCAACTAGATGTGATCTAAGGGTTGGTTTAGGAAGTGGTTGGCTTTTTGACTTTTTTGGCTATTTTAGCCTGGGCTAAAAAGTTTGGTTTGGGAATGACTTTTTGGCTTTTTTGACTTTTTTTGTGAGAGAAGAGTGTAATGATTATGGATTGGATGTGATGTTTTATCTTTTGTGGCTAAAATAACCTATTTTGTCTTTTGTGACTAAAATAGCCAAAAAAGCCCCATATTCTTCTTCCCAAACGGTGCCTAAGTTAAGCTCACATAATATATATATATATATATATTGACAAATTAACTGCTTTTAAGTTATACAAAGACTAACAAAAGACTTTAGCAATTAATCAGATATATGCTACTGAAAGTACATGGGAGAAAAAATAGGGAAAAAGGAATGGATAGTGGTGGCAACTTGGAGTTAGGATTCTCCCCTTTCTGTCTCTCAGTCTTTCTACTTGCAATAGTAATTATGCATCCAAAGATGATCCAATGGTCCAGACCTGACTTGTTTAATATCTTTATTTTTTAAAATAGCTAGATATGGGCCGTTAAATTATCTTAAGATGCATCTCCACCGTTGCAAATAGGAAGATAAAGAGAGAGAGAGTAAGGAGAGAATCTACACTCAGCAACTTGATCTTATTATTTTTCTTTTATTGCAATATCATAAATAGCTACTAAATTAATCAGGAGTCCAAAAATAATCCACATACTTGAAAATATTTGCATGGAATTGTCATAATATTAATGGTTGCCCAAAAATTTACAATTGCCACACTCAAATTTATCATTGTTTTAAAAAAGAACAGTTTTGGAAGGAAAAATTGCACATATGGAGGCATTCCTGGTGCAATGTTAGCTGAGGGTGCCTAACATCTTCGTTTGCATTGTAGTCTTGTTTTGTGCTAAAATCTTTGCAATGCCAAAGTCAGCAACAAGTGCAACCATTTCATTTTCTACCAGAAGTATAACACCCCGAATAATATTATTTACGAAAATCATACTATTATCTGTTTTTGAATGCCTTAAGTTAAGCTAGGATTTATCTTGTTATATAAAATAGTTAAATTAACGCTTGGAAAAAAAAAATAGTTAATAAGTTTTGAAAACAAATTTCTATTTAGAAGGAGGAAATATGACACTTCAAATGTTTAATTAATTTAATAATAAAAATAATAATAATAAATATTTAATTTTATAGTTATTTGTGCTAAAATGTAATTTAATTTAAATTTAGGGGGCATTGTGTTCTACCAAAATATAACAATGTAATTATTAAGTTAGTTGGGCCAAAGTGAAATTTAGGTGAAAGGTGACAATTTGGCTGGAGCCCTCCATATTGAGCCACACGTGCAAGATTATGTTTACAAAACAGGATAAGGGTGTGAGTCATTGCTTGGCTCAAGTATATAACGAAGTTAGAGTAGCAAGCAAATGCAACCGCAAATTCAATGAAAATAATAAATCAGCAGAAGTAGTAAAGAGATGGGCCCCGAAAAGATCGGAGAAAAACAAGAAGGAAATAATAGGAATCAATATTAAGGTGAGTTCTATTAATCATAAAGTATTTTATTATTTTCTAAATTGTATTATGCAAATCATGCTTTATAAGTTATATTAATATTTCAACTATGTTATTTATTTTATAAACCCTATTTGTTTAAAATAGAAACCAATGGATATAACTGTTGGTTAAATGTGTTTTTGAGTAATTATTTTATAAGTATCACCATGGAAGTATCATGCTTTGTAAGACTTAAATAATCATTGTCCCTCTGAATTGTCACTTTAGAGACCCTCTAACGGTCCCATGCCTTGGAAGATTTAAATAACCATTGGCTCTCTGATTAGTCACTTTGTGACTCTCTGAAGGTCCCACGCCTAGAGACTTAAATATTTGACCCTCTAAAGGTCCCATGTCTGAGGACTTAAATATATAGCAAGTCCCATGTTTGGGGGACTTAAATATCCATTGACTTTCTGTTCTGTTCTGTACCGTGGTTATAGTTATTTTGCTTATATGTTTTATGCTTCTGTCATTTAAAATGATTTTCTGATACGAAACTATTCTTTGTTTAGCCAAATAATTATCCATGGTGACTTTTATATGCTTATGCTCTCAATATAATATTTCTCACTTTGCTATATACTTATAGCTATTAAACCCTTTCAGGTGAAGTGGTAGAACCAATACGAGGGATAGATGTAAGGCACAATGTAAATATAGTCTAGCTTTGGCAATGTCAATAAATAAAAGCTTCAATGTATACTTTTGATTAAAATAAATATTTGGCTACCCTTTTATTTTACTCCGCTGCATTATTAATTTGTTATAATCTCAATTTTTGACTTGTCGCGACATCTAACCTTTGGGTACCAAGTATAGGTCATGACAAGAACATTGCTAGGCTTCAAATCACAATGAACGACAGGCTCTGCTTGATCGTGATGGAGATATTGCAAAGCCAATGCAACATCAAACATAATACTTACTCTCTGAAGAAGATCCAAGCAGTAGTTATGAGAATACAACCGCTTCTCAAGGCTTCCATTAGGCCTATTGAAGAAGCAAAACTCTTAATTCTGGATTGGAACACGTACTAATGACTTTGACAACGTTCTTGTGGCAAATTGCATGCAAAACACTACATTCTGCATCAAAACTTTTGAAACTCAACTTGCAAATTTAGAACTTTTACCGTTGTTATTTCTCCATCAGAAAGTACTCTTTTGTATACCGAACTATAGCTTCCTAATCTAAGCAAGTTGGCTCAACAAAAGTTGTTTGTAGCATGAGAAAGCTCCTGATGTGAAATCATTGTTGTGTAAATTGTGGGATCACATAGAACAAATATATTCATATTTTATATTTGAATTACTGACTACGTTAACATGCTCGAAATTACAAATAGGCGAACAGAAATACATAAATAAAATAGCAACAGAAAAAAAAACCGAAACCTGCACTAGACAATATCCTTAAAACAAATTCGCCGCTTCACCGGTTGGGTGCTGAAGGTTGTTCAACATTTGTCTCCCAGGATACGATGGTTGAACCAGCTATGCAATGCACCAAATGAATAGTTTTGGCGAACAGAACTTTGCAGCACTCTCTCACAGGAAGAAAATAATATAAAACTGAAAAAAGATAAGAACAGCAGCAATTTTTGGTATAGAAAGCAAAACGAGAGGGCCTCCTTTTATACACATGGAGGGGGAGGGAGAGGAAGAGACTCCCCTGCAATAAATGCAGGAATTAATTCTGCATTAACTTGAATTAATTCTGCAAAACTAATGGGTTTAATTCTATCATGAATAGAGGAGTTACCAGCTATACACACTAGGTTTTTGTGTATATATTCCTGCAACCCACAAATTTGACTTGGCCCAGAAAGATTAAAATGGGTGGGCCAAGCCCAACCCTCACACTCAATCCATTTCGGCAAGCCCAAGCGCAAGATCTAAGATTCACGACCCACAGATCACGGACCCCAACCTCGAACCCGAGCCCCGCCTGGTCCGGTCCGGTCCGATCTGAGCGAGGGCGTGGGTGAGGGCGCAGGAGCGTGTTTGTGGCAATTTTTACATAACCAACTTGGACCATAGTCTTGGCCCAAGTCCATCCTTGAAGCATCCATAACTCTATTCCTTCGGAAAATTTAGATGCCCCAAAAGGCTTGCACCTTTTTGCCATCAATGTTCTTCTCTACAATCAATGTGGGATACAAAGTTTTACACATTTCCCAACACCTCTTTCATGAGGCCAACATAATGAGTCAATTCTCATTCAAACCTTAATGGTTTTTGGTCATTCTTTTTGTGGTGTAAAGATCTCACTACAAAGAATCTAAACCCAGTTAACTCTATCTCAATTGAGGATTGGCACCCACTTTAATATTGCATTAAAGTTACAAAAAAATCATTATTTTTCCAACAATCCCCCACATGAATAAAAATTGACCGAATAACAATAAACGGACAATGCTTAACAACAAAGACTCAGAGAGAGTGCAACAGAATAACCTCGACATCGGAAAAGGTAGCTTTTCGCTTTGAACCCCTCCTAGTGAAGTCTATCAAATTTACTGGCTGTCTAGTGAACGCGAAGTGTAGAATTGTTCTTCCATTTATGTAAACTAAGACAACATACCTCACACAGGAATTACTCCAACTATCGTTTTGTTCTCACTGTTGTGTCCAACTTGGCCCTAGAACACTAGCCTAGTTCAGTGAGTGGTTTAAAGAATTAGACCCTGTCAATTCTTATAGAAGCGGCCGCACTTCACACTCACATATGTGACTCTACTTGAGTATCTTGCTATACGCAACTCAACAGCTTAACACACTAGAGTCATTAAAAGCTCAACTTAACCTTTACACTTGCAGGTATCACTGATAAAAAGAATGGCTGGAGGTTTAACCTCCTCAGTGACATACCACTGTTGCACGCAATTAGGTTGTCCCATTAAACCTAGATCTTAGAATCTCCAGTCAACTAGGTTGGGTTTCCATTCCGGTAACACCTTACACTACAAACCTTAAACTCATTCCTTCTAACGACTTCTCTACTAACACTCGATTTAACCCTTTAGTTAGCGGATCCGCAATTTTGTCCATAGACTTTACATAGTCTAAAGTGACAACTCCGTTCGAGAGTAGTTGTTGTATGGAATTATGTCTACGACGAATATGTCTAGACTTTCCATTATACATATTACCCTATGCCCGTCCAATAGCCGATTGGCTGTCACAATGAATACAAATGGCTAGCACAGGTTTCGACCAACGTGGAATATTCTCAACAAACTGGCGAAGCCATTCAACTTCTTCAGTTGTTATCCAAAGCAATAAACTCAGATTTCATCGTTGATCTCCATATGCACGTTTACTTGGAAGATTTCCAAGACACGACTACCCTCCAAGGGTAAATACATAACCACTACTGGATTTGGAGTCTTTTATATGAGATATCCAATTAGCGTCACTATACCCTTCTAGCACCGCTGGGTATCTAGGATAATGCAGCCCATAATCGCGGGTGTAACATAGATAACCTAACACCCGCATAATGTCCCTCCTAATGAGTGGCATTCAAATTACTCGTGTATTTACTAAACCTGCTAACACAATAGGCTATATCCGGCCTTGTACAACTCATCAAATACATCAAAACTTCCAATGACTTAAGAATATTCTAGCTAAGAGACACTCTCACCATTATTCTTGGTCAAATGTAAACTTAGGTCTACTGGTGTCCTAGACACACTTGCATCTGATTTACCAAATTTCTTAAGTATCTTTTCAACATAGTGAGACTGAGAAAGTACAATACCAGTAAATGTTTTGGTAATCTTAATATCCAGAATGACATCTGCAAGGCCCATATCTTTCATGTCAAACTTAGAGTTTAACAATCTCTTGGTAGTCCTAATCAGCTCATCATTACTACCAACAATGAGTATGTCATCAACGTATAGATACAAAATGACATAACCTATGTCAATGACTTTAATATATACGCACTTGTCACGCTCATTGATTCTAAATTCATTTGACAATATAGTGTTATCAAACTTCTCATGACATTGCTTAGGAACTTTAAACCATACAACGATTTGACAAGCTTACAGACTTTCTTATTTTGTTCTGGAGCTGAAGACCCCTCAGGTTGCTCCATGTAGATTTCTTTATTCAAATCTCTATTTAAGAAAGTTATTTTTACATCCATCTGATGTATCTCCAAACCACATAAAGCTATTATCTCAATCACCATGCGAATGGATGTAATCCTTGTCACAAGTAAATACGTATCAAGTAATTCAGGCCTTCTCGTTGCTTGTATCCTTTGATAACTAGCCTAGCTTTATACTTATCAATCGATCCATCTACTTTCATCTTTCTTCTAAAGATCCACTTGCTCCCTAAGGCCTTACTGCCTGGGGTAAATCAACCAACTCCTAAGTATGGTCCTGTAAGATGTAGTTAATCTCACTCTTAATTGCTTCTTTCCACAAAAGACTTTAAGAAGAACTCACAGCTTCATGGAAAGTTTGAGGTTCTCCCTCTAACATATAAGTCAAGATGTCCAGACCAAAGGACTTTGTGGTCCTAGCCCTTTTACCCCTTCTTGGCTCATCTATTTCCTCTGCTTGATCATCGACTTGATCATCTATGTGATCATTGTCACCTTCAATCTCTTTCATGAAACTTTGAAACCTTCTTAGATACGACAAGGTAATACATTTTCAAAGAAAGATGCATTTCTGAATTCCATAATAGTATTCTTGTGTACATCTGGAATAGCATACTTAAACACAAGAAATCAATATGCACTATTATATTGTGCATAACTATTGAATACAAAGTCAACGGATTTTTAGGCTTATCTTAACTCTCTTGGGTTTAAGTATTACCACATTTTGCATGATACTCCCACATTTGTAGAATTTATACAAAGGCTGTTGGCCTTTTTCAAAAATTCTTACAGGGTCTTTAAACAATTTATTGTGTCACAATGATTATGAAACTCTCAAAATCATATCACAGTAAATATATTCTCAGAATGTAATCAACCGTATTAAGCACCCAAACATGTTAGTCCAACATATCACTCTGAAGTCAATAGTCTTACTATTAGAAAACACAAATCTAATGTTCAGTAGAAAAGTAAAAAATATTTTGTGTTATAACTTATTTTCTGGTTTGAGTAACTAGAAAATTAATTTGTGTTTTGGTTTTGATTTTTTCTGATTTTTTGTAATCAGATATTATGGCTACTGAAAGTAGTACTCCAAATCCAATTGTTACAACGACTCTGGTCCTTACCCAGAACCATGTTCAAGTTCCAATGAGTCATGGAAAAAAAAGGAAAAAATTTAATGGCACCAAGTTTAAGAAATGACAGCAGAAAATGCTATTTTATCTTACAACTCTGAATCTTGCCCGGTTTCTCCAAAAGAGGCTCCAGTGCTTAAAGATGATGAAAGTTATCGGCAAGTTGTTACTGTTGTAGAAGCCTGAAAACATTCTAATTTTCTGTGTAGAAACTACATTCTCAATGGCCTAGACAACATGCTGTATAATGTTTACAACCTTCTAAAAACAGCAAAAGAGTTATGGGATTCTTTGGAAAAAAAAGACAAGACAGAGTATACCGACACAAAGAAATTTGTTGTTGGTAAATTTCTTAACTTTGTTATGATAGACCCCCAAATAGTAATTTCTCAAGTTTACAGTTTTCAATTAATTTTGCATGATATTCATATTGAAGGTATGTTTCTTAGCGACTCTTTCCAAGTCGCTGCGTTAGTGGAAAAATTACCATCGGCTTGGAAAGATTTCAAAAATTATTTAAAACATAAACTCAAGGATATGACCATGGATGAACTTATTGTAAGGCTAAGAATTGAGGAAGATAGCCGCAAGGCTGAAAAAAGGAATGGTAAAAATCTCATTGAGTCCAAGGCTAACGTGATTGAACATGTGCCCAAACCACATAACAAGAAGTTGAAGTTTATTAGAGATGGTCCTAAACAAGACAACAACAATGGCAATAAAAAGTTCAAAGGTAAATGCTATAACTGTAGTAAGACCGGACATCGTGCCTCTTATTGTCATCGCCCTAAGAAGGATTGCAAAAGTACAAACAAAAAGACCACAAATCAAACCAATGTGGTAGAATTAGATTACACCTTTGACGGGGTAAATGACATCAATCTCTCTGTTGTGGTGTTTGAGGCTAATTTGGTTGAAAATCCCAAGGAACGGTGGGTTGACACTGGGACAACTCGATATATTTGAGCGGGCAAAAAGATATTCACCACTTATAATGAGGCTGTGAATGGTGAACATTCATGGGAAATTCATCTACTTCTACTGTGACTGGATAAGGAAAAGTTGTCTTGAAGATGACATCGAGGAATGAACTTGACCTCAACAACGTGCTGCATGTGCCAAACATCCGAAAGAATTTAGTTTCTGGTTCTTTGTTAAGTAAAAATGGTTTTAAACTTGTATTTGAGTTTGATAAATTTGTATAAACAAAGAGTAGTATGTATGTGGGTAATGGATATATAAGTGATGGTCTCTTTAAGTTTAATGTAATTATTGTTGTACCAAAACCTGCTATTAATAAGAATAACACATCTTTTACTTATATTCTTGAATCAAACTTATGACAAGGTAGATTAGGACATGTGAATTTTGATGTTTTGCGCAGACTAATTGGTTTAGATTATATGCCAAAGTTTGAAATTTAATCACAAATGTGAGATATGTGTAGAAGCAAAACTAACTAAGGCTCCATTTAAATCGGTTGAACGAAAAACCAAACCTGTAGAATTAATTCATACTAATGTATGTGATCTTAAATTTATTCAAACTAGAGAAGGCAAAAAATATTTCATAACATTTATCGATGACTGCACAAGATATTATTATGTATATTTACTTAGAAGCCAAGATGAAGCCTTGAAAATGTTTAAACTCTACAAAACTGAAGTTCAAAATCAACTTGGTAAAACTATTAAAATGGTTAGAAGTGATAGGGGTAATGAATATGATGCACCTTTAAATGAATTTTGTGTACAACATGGCATTATTCATCAAACTACATCACCCTATTTTTCACAGCAAAATGGAATTGCTGAAAGAAATAATAGAACCCTTAAAGAAATTATGAATGCCATATTACTAAGTTTAGGCTTACCTTAGAACTTATAGAGGGAATCAATATTGTCTGCTAATTTTGTTCTTAACAAAATACCCCAAAAGAAAATTAACAGCATTCCTTATGAATTATGGAAAGTCGACCACCTTCCTACAAATATTGAAAAGTGTAGAGGTGTTTGGCAAAGACAGAAGTTCCTGTTCCGAAAATGACTAAGATAGGACAAAAAACAGTGATTTTTGTATTTATTGGTTATGCGCATAATAGTAATACATATCGGTTTCTGACTTATAAATCAGAAATACCTGACATACATGTGAACACTATTATAGAGTTAATGAATGTTGTTTTCTTTGAACATGTTTTTCCTTACAAGAAAGAACATAAATTAAGTTCACAGAAAAGAACTTATGATTGTACACAAAGTCAATAGACTAATGACAATCAAACGCAAGAGACTAATAGTCTCAACCAATAGGATTTAACTGATGATGAACCAAGACAAAGTAAGAGGGCGAAAATATCAAAATGTCCAGATTTTCTGACATACCTATTAGAAAATGAGCCTCAGAGTTTTAAGAAAGCAATGGCAGGTCCTGAAGCACCTTGTGGAAGAAGGCTATTAATAATGAAATTGAATACATTATGCAAAATCATACTTAGGAATTGGTGAATCTTCCATCCGGTTCTAAACCTCTTGGATATAAATGGATATTCAAGACAAAAATGAAAGCAGATGGTTTAATAGACAAGTATAAAGCAAGACTTGTGGTAAAATGTTACAGACAAAAGGAAGGTCTGGACTATTTTGACACATATTCCCCGGTGACAAGAATAACATCCGCATGCTTATTGCTATAACAGTGTTGTATAACTTAGAGATACATCAAATAGATGTTAAGACAGCTTTCTTAAACGGTGATCTAAATGAAGAGATCTAAATGGAGCAACCCGAAGAGGTTGTAGTGTCAGAGCAAGAAAAGAAAGTTTGTCGGCTTGTAAAATCTCTTTGTGGATTAAAACAAGCACCTAAGCAATGGCATGAGAAGCTTGATCATGCTATGCTTACTAATGAGTTTAAGATAAACAAATGTGACAAGCGCATCTATGTTAAAAACACTGACAAAGGTTATGTCATCGTTTGTCTTTATGTTGATAACATGCTTATCATTGGAAGTAGTCAAAACATGATCAAATCAACTAAGCAAATGCTGAACAAAAGAATTGATATGAAAAATATGATAGTCGCAGATATAATATTAGAAATGAAAATTACTAAAACATCTTATGGGTATACATTATCTCAATCTCATTATATTAAGAAAATTCTTGATAAATATATCAAGGATGATATGAATGTAGGAAGAACACTTGTAGATATAAATGTAGCAAGAACACCTGTAGACATCAGTTTTTATTTATCAAAAAGTAAAGGTGATGCGGTGTCTCAGCTAAAATACTCTCAAATCATTAGAAGCCTAATATACCTAATGAATTGCACGTGTCCTGATATAGCTTATACTGTCAGTAAATTGAGTAGGTACACCAGTAACACCGGAGAAAACCATTAGAAAGCGATTATTCGAGTTCTTAGATATCTAAGATTTACCCGTGATCATGGCTTAAACTTTACTCGATATCTAGCAGTACTCGAAGGCTATTGTGATGCAAGTTGGACATTAGATACTAAAGATTCAAAATCCATTAGTAGATATGTCTTTACTCTAGGAGGCACTGCTGTTTCTTGGAAATCTACGAAACAAACATGCATCGAACGATCTACAATGGAATCTGAGTTCATCGTTTTAGACAAAGCAGGAAAAGAAGCAGAATGGCTTCGCCACTTCTTAGAAAACATTCCAATGTGACCAAAACTTGTGCCAGCTATTTGCATTTATTGTAATAGTCAATCTGTAATAGGTAGGGCACAGAGTCATATGTATAATAGTAAGTCACGACAAATTCATCGTCAACGTAATATCGTAAGGCAATTGCTCTCGAATGGAATAATCTCACTAGATTATATGAAATCTAAAAAAAATATTAAGGATCCGTTAACAAAAGGTTTAACAAAAGAGCAAGTGTATAGTTCATCGAAGGGAATGGAATTAAAGCCTATTACATAAGAGTCATCATAATAGTAACCCTACTTAGATGACTAGAGATGCTAAGAACTAAGTTCAAAGAGACAACTAAGTTAAACTGGGGCCGATTCTATGAGAATAAAGAGGCTAATTCCTCTAGAAGCACTCATGAACAACCAAGAGTGCTCAAGGCCAAAATGAACACAACCGTAAGAGTGAAATCTATTGTCTTGGCTTACACAAAAAGTTGAACAATTCAAGGCACCGCGTCTATTGGTTAGCTAGTAAGTTCGATAGATTATTACTAGAAAAAGTTAAAAGCCGAAAACTACCTATCTTGATGCAAGATATTTTCGATTTATACTCTTTCGACAAATTCTGCATATTGTTGCGTTTCCGTTGCCATCAAATTCCATTCATATGGGGGATTGTAAGAAATGGTTTGAAAAATGGTTTGGGAAAAAACATATTTTTTTCAAACTAGGGTCTAATTTTTAGGTGGGATCCATGCGCCAAAGTTGGCGGGTCCATGCGGCAACGCGTTCTTTGCCGCATAACGATTCACGCCGTATATTTGGTTGCTTAAAATCATTATCGGGTGAATGGGAAATTAATACCAAAGTGAGTTCCATGAAAATGGTGTGTTTGGTGAAGTTTTCTTCAAGAATGAGTTAAGGTTTGTCCCACATTGCCTTGGTAGGAAAACTTGGTGTGGGTTTATAAGGCTTGGGTTTGGAACTTGAGATAGGCCCCAAGGGGCACTCAAGTTTTGTAGAGGGAGAGGTTATGGGCAAAATGAGCTAGACCCATTAGACCCAAAAGAAACACACACGTGCGGGCCACCGCCACCGCCCGTCCGGTGGATCGGGCAGACGGGCTGGGCTTGGGCGCGGGTGCGTGATGTGAGGTTGGGTTGAGCTTGTTTGGCCCAATACTAATTCTTTTTGAGCCAAAAACATTTGAATTTTTATTTTTTATTTTGGAAAATAAATTCTGACCGTTTGAATTCAAATTTCGATTGGAAAAAATTCAATTTTGGCTTGCACCTTTCTGTACAGATTTCATATCTGTACAGTTCAAACCCATATCTGTTCAAAATTTAAACCAAACAGGTTCCTACCTACTCAAACAGTACCGAAAAGGTAATATATCTGTTCAAGCAGGTTTGCTACCTGTTGAATTCATATCTGAAAAGTCATCATTGCACCTATAAGTAGACAAGTCCCTCATTTAGATTTTCACTCAATTTTCATCCTCAATTCTGCTATTGCTATCTGCATTTTGCTACATTATTTCTGTAATAAAGAGTGTAAATATAATATGAAGTGTGTTCATTGTGCGAATAGTTTGTAGTGCTGCTACTATTCGTTGTTGATCATTTTATCTTGGGAGATAGACGTCAATAATCTGAAAGCACTGAGGAGATGATGAATCTATCTTAAGGACACAATGTTAAACACTGCACTTGATCAAAATTTTATTTGATAAATTAGTAAGGTAAGTAATTAATTTACTTTTCTGTTTTATTAATTTTTTCTTTTTCAGATTCTGATTTTATTTTTGTAACAAAATAATAATTCATTGCTTTATTTTATTTTATATAATTTTCTAATTGTTTATAATCGAAGAGTCTCTCACTCTTCTTTAATTCTTTCTTTGAATACTTTCAAGATTTTCCAACACTTTCAACAATCAAGGTGAAACAAGGCAGCAAACTACAAGGTCAAATCCAAGGAGAAGACTCAACACAGGTAACAGCAGCAACACCTCCAACTATCATCAAATTTTAATCTTGTATATATAATATTAATCATTTCTGGTTGTGTTTTTTGTCCTAGATTCTGTTTCTTAGGTACAAAACAAAGCAAGTTGAATTGGCTGGATGCACTATTTAGACTACTGGGAACTTTTAGCTTATAGTATTGCACACAGCATGCTGCATTTCTGATTTTATGTCATATTACAACTTTGATTTTACTTTATACTATAGTTTAGGATGGTATGAGCTTTTTACATATGGTTCAAAACATATTTATGTATAAAGAATTTTGTTAAGTTGTTTCTAAATGAAAAGCTAACTCAGCCAACTTAGGAGCAATACAGAGCAAGCTATAGTGATTATCTGTTTTATATCTGAACAATGCTTTTTACCTAGTTTTCACCCATAAGACATTTAGATATTTTAATACAAGAAATCACAATGAGGGTGCACATCAGGATTAGCAAAGCTAGGTAGAATTGCATACTTTACGTTCAATTCATTGAAAACAAAGAATTAAAAGAGTAGTAAAGCTCCTGCAATGGGAGGCCCTTAAAGCACATAAAGATGACGATGCTAAAAAATTATACTCACCCCTCAATGTAATCCGACTGGAGAGGATCAAGATATGTATCCCATTTGTTTCCAATGACCTAAAAAAAAAAAACAAGTTCAAAAAAAATTAGATTAGATCCACATACACAACATATTCGCCATATTTCAGATCTTCTACTCTGCCTTGCTTCAAGGCAGCCCATTTATTATTCTCCCTAAAACTTTTCTCTCTTTTCCTCTAAAAGCTGGAGTTCTATCTTTCCATCTTAACGCTTAGATGGAGTTCATTGTACTATTGTGCCAAATATAATTCAAGAGCTCTCTCTCTCTCTCTCCTTTCTCTCTTCACTCGCAAAGCTTCTTGTTTTTCGGAAGATCGCTCGTACTCTACGATCCGATATCAAAAAAAGCAATCGTTTTTCCCTTAAGAAATGGCGCTGATCTTGCATGCAGGGAAAACAAACAAAAATGCTTTCAAGACACTCATTGCTGCAGAGTACAGTGGTGTCCAAGTTGAACTTGCCCAGAATTTTGAGATGGGTGTGTCAAATAAAACCCCAGAGTTTATTAAGATGAACCCTATTGGGAAGGTTCCTGTGCTGGAAACTCCTGATGGGCCCATCTTTGAGAGCAATGCCATAGCACGATATGTTGCTCGCTTGAAGTCTGACAATCCTCTTTGTGGCTCTTCGTTAACAGAATGTGCCCATGTTGAGCAGTGGATTGACTTTGCATCACTGGAGGTTGACGCCAATATTTTGAACTGGTTTAGACCAAGAATGGGACACACTGTTTACCTTCCTCCAGCTGAGGAAGCTGCTATTTCTGCATTGAAGAGAGGTCTTGGTGCTTTGAATACATATTTGGCTTCAAACACTTACCTGGTTGGGCATGCTGTGACCCTGGCTGATATTATCATGACATGCAATTTGTATTTGGGATTCACTCGGCTCATGACTACGAGCTTTACCTCTGAGTTCCCTCATGTTGAGAGATACTTCTGGACCATGGTTAATCAAGCAAATTTCAGCAAGATATTGGGTGAGGTTAAACAGACGGAAAAAGTTCCACCTGTTCAGTCTACAAAGCAGCCTTCCCCACCAAAAGAAGCTGCAAAACCAAAGCCTAAGGATGAGCCAAAGAAAGAAGCGAAGAAGGAACCAGCAAAGCCCAAAGAAGAAGCTGGTGAGGAAGAGGAGGAGGCACCAGCCCCAACCTGCACTCTCATCTTCTCTCCTTCTCGGCTGAAAAAACTACACAAATATACACACACACACAAGCACAAAAGCACACTACTCTCTCTCTCTCTCTACCTCACTTCCCGTGGTCTCCCACATGCACTTTATGATCAAAAACCTTTTTTTTGTTTTTTCTTAATCAACCCATTCCCTCTCTCTCAGGTTACTTTTTCTCTCCACCAGACCCACTTTAATCATATCTACCACCATTCTTTTCTTTATCACACCTATCTTTATCTCTTTTCTATAACTCTCACCCACGCCTATGCTTTCTACCTTAATATATTTTTATTTAAAATTATTATTATTATTATTATTATTATTATAAAAAATAAAAAAATAAAAAAAAAACAAAAAAAAAAATCTAGGGGGAAAAGAGAAAAAGAAAGAAAAAAAAAAAGGGGGCTTCTAAATCTGAAATGTATTGCTTCATAGCAACAGTGAATGTGAGTGTTTCAACTTTGTGCTGAAGCTCAACCTAGTGCATAGCTTCATAAGAAAACACATTTTTCAGAAACTGAAAAAAAAAAAACAAAAACAGAAGAGTGGGATATCTCAGTAAATCAATCAAAAGGTTCAATAATTTACAATACAAAATGGAAAATTGTACTACTGAAAAGAAAAAGAAAAAGAAAAAGAAAACAAAAACTAGTACAAAAACCAAAATAAAGTGACATAATTCATAAAATTAAGACTAAAAGTTAAACAAAACCCACACCATTCCAGATAAAAAATACCAAATCATTTAAACCCAAATAAATAAATAAGTAATTAAAAGCAAGGGTTAATTTCCTTTTTTATGGCCTAAAATATTGTCAATTATTTATATTTCATCATTAAATTATCAATTTCATCTATTTAGTCTATAGAGTTTCTAATTTCAGTTCATGATTCAAATGGAGACAACGCTTTCAACTAATAAGTAATGCTGAAAACCTAACCAAATTGGCAAAAAATGTATTACAATTGGAATGATCTGAATTATAAAACCAAACAACTATTTCTTACTCAAACTATATTATTGGATAACTTATATCTTACAAGAGACACCCATGTTCTTTTCTATTCCTTATTTCAATTTAGTGAGTTTTAAGTTATTCAAATTTTGAAATGACCATTCTGCCCATCGAATTAGGCCTCGACAATTTGACGGTTTCAATTGGACCGCATTAACAGAAATTAAAAACTTTTAGGGATTAAATAGATGAAATTGAAAATTAATGACAATTGTTTAGGTAATAAAGTGAAATTAAGAAAGGGAAAAAAAAAATGGCACCATTGGTTGTACCAGAGAATATCATCAACGATTATATACCTATTTGGGTAGTAGCTTTGAGTGACCACAACCATTTCATTAGTACAGAGGCATCATTTGAGAGAAACCCACTAACAACCTCTGCAAGACAGATCATACATATACATAGCCGCAAATTAGGGACACATTGAAGCTCAAAAATCAAAACAGATCAAATTACATATACATATACATATATATATATATATGTGTGTGTGTGTGTGTGTGTGTACTCACTTGCAGGAGAGGTGGCGTGTATATAACAGTAGATTGAACTAAAATTAAAATCATAACCACAACTCTGATCCACATGAGCATAAATTTCATGATCAAGGTTGTTGATCTATAAACAAAAATCCAAAAACATGTACAGGGGCAATTGCATGCCAAAAGAAAATTTGATCACCAACTCCAAATTAAAATTGGAATTATGCCCAAATCAAGATTTACATGGGTGATCCATATTCAAAACACTAATTAAAAAACTCTAGTATATATCAAGATAAATTCCATCAAAAAATATTCTCAAACATGCAAAACATCAAACATAAAGAATCCACACTATAAAAACACAGATAACAGTGCAAAAAATCCAAAACCGAAATCAATGAAATTAAGAGATACAACTAATTAGTCTCTCATTCCAATTTTCATATATGTCTCTCAAGAAATAGACTTATATTTCATAAAATAGAGCACAAAATTGGGAATCTGCATTCATCCATTGTGTAATTGGCAAACCATAATGCTAGCGAATACAAATCTATTTATTTCTACTCCAATAATTAATAGCATACAATATGAAAAATGATGAAGCATTAACTTCGAAAATCAGAACTAAACAGACAAGAACAAAAATTAAATTCAGACAAGAAAAATGAAATATACGTGAGTTGTCGATTCTTTTCATTCGCAGCTCCGGCGATGATTCGAAAATCAGCACTGAACAGAGAAGGACCAAAAAAATTTGAATGATGTAAAACTAAAATGGCTTCAAAGCATCGTCCAAAAACTATCAGAAAACACATACCTGTGCAGTCGGCGAGAGGGAAATAAGGGAGAGGGAGAGGGAGAGAGAGAGAGAGAAGAGGAAGAAGAAAGAAGACATACCTGTGCCGTTCGAGGTCTCGAGAGTGAGAGAATGAGAGGATGGAGCTTCAAGTGATGCGTGGGTGAACTATTTTTGGGCAATAAAAAATTAGGACTTCATTCAAAATTCAAAACAATGTAGTGTATATATAGGCACTATACATATAATCACACGTTAATTGGGAGGTGTGATTAAAAAAAAAAGATATAATCATATTTAATTAAAAAATGATATAAAAAATAAATACCTAAAAAACGTCGCCAAAAATACTTTTTGTTGTAGTGATTGTTATTATTTCACATTTCTTGCTATATTATTACTGCAAATAGATGTTTTGATGGAACTATTAACCAAATAGTAATGTTATGAAAAGTATAATTATGTACATATCCTTTCTTGTGTCACTCTATATTGATATTTTTTCTTTCTTTCTAGCCACTCTATATTGATTTAAAGAGTCCTATTACTGATGTTTGGGCTACTAAAAAAGGTGCGTGCTTGAAAAAAAGTGTATTATCTTTATATGTTGGCCGAATTGAGTGGAGTGGGTTTTTGATTCCTAGCCTGACACTCAATCAATTTCACCAACTAAATAACTTCAGCCTGCTGCTAATCGAAATGGTTACGAAATGACCAATGTGCAAAAACCAAAATCCAAATTTGTTTGGTTATTTAGTTTTAAAATTCGACTTTGAGTTTTTATTTAGTAATTGTTTTTTGGTGAATTTTTTTAGTACTTCGTTAATTTTTTTTTTTTAATAAACTTTTTCAAATGCTGAATACACACATATATGTTAGAAAAATATACAAAAAGCCATGCTTTTGTTTAATGGGACTTAGTATTTTGTTTTAATAATATCAGTTATTCCAGTTTTAATGAGAATCATTATGAATAATATTTGTATTATATTAAGTTTATACTTGAACTATTCGATTTTGGCCTCGTTTGGAAAATTGACTTTTTTAGTACGTTATTTTAATTTTTGGCGATTTTAGTAAGCTAAAATTTTTGTGTTTGGGAATATAATTGAATATTTTTATAGTTTAATGTGATATTTAGGAGAGAAAAAGTGAAATAAATATGGATTTGATGTAACATTTTGTCTTATTAGCTATTTTATTCTATTTTGTCCATTGTGAATTTTAGCCAAAAAAATAGCCCAAAACCCACTTGCCAAACAAATTAAACAAAAGTTGTTGACATGACACTTAAATTTCATTAATTTTATACTTGAACTATTTGATTTTATATCAATTGTCTTTTATAATTAAACAGAAGTTGTTGATACTTAAATTTCATTTTATCCCCAAATTAAGGTGTTCAAAAAAATTGGGGGAATCGATTAATTGATTGATTCTAGTTAAAATTGTCGGTTTGGTCTGATTTTTATTAATTTTGATTTTGATTCTAATTATGAAAATAGTGGAAGGTTCCATGACTTTGGTTACAATTTCATTTTGCCTTTCAAACTATCGATTAAAAATTAATTCAAACCCAGGGGTGGGTGGCCTTGTGGTAAGAACATGGGGATTAAGCCCCCAGGTCATGAGTTCAAATCCCCCCTAGGCCAATCTCCTGGGCGTAGCACAGTTGGTCAGGAGGTTGGACCTCAAATTGTCTAACCAGCATTTGGTGTGGGTTCAATACTCCCCCGCTGTGCGAGTCTTGACTTAAGCGGAGCTTGTCTTGGGAGGTCGGGACAAGTTCCCAGGTTATAGTCTCCTCGCTCAGAACGGCTAACAGGACACCTTGGTGATCTCTATAAAGGGGCGTTGCCTTGGACCTGTGGGAGAGTAGGGAGGATTTTCCTGAAACAAAAAAAACCAAAAAAAAAAATAAAATAATTCAATCATTATTTTTTTAATAATATCAATTTTATATTTAAATTATTCATTTTTGTATCAATTTTATCCATACTATCAATTGTTGTTTATAAGAAAAAAGAAATAGTTGATGTGAGCCCCAAATTTCATTTGAAATTTTTTTTATCCTCTAAATTATTCTCAAAATATCAATTAAATCCCTAAATAAAATGAAATTTTGGGATTTAATTAATATTTTAGAGATAGTTTGGAGTAGGGATGGATAAACATCAAGTTGGGCCAGATTCAAGTCGGTCCAGCACTATATAATAAGAGTATATATGTCATCTAAATCCTAGTCCAACCCGACATCAAGTCTAACCTAGTCATTTCAAATTTGGTCCAACTGAATTATTTAAACCCTTTTAATAATTATCTGAATTCAAAATATTAATAAAATTCAATAATAAAATAAATAATATTTTAAAAAGTCCTTTAATTTAAGTTATAGAAAGAAATATATACGTATTTTTCTTTCTTTATATATTTTTTGGTTAACTAATAATATAAAAGTTAAAACTAATATTTTTTAAATAGGTGCGATGGAGTGGGTTAAAACTCTTTATTTCAAATCTAGTTTGAAAATTAAATGGTCTCAAAAATTTTGTTTAACTTAACCCTATAGACTAAATATTTTTCTCACACTCAAAAAATATTGTGTTGGACTAGGCGGGTTGGTAAAGCCATTGAGCCGATGATTACCCCTAGTTTGGAAGTGTACGGGCAAAGAAAAATCATGTACTTGTTGATAAAGAAATCCAACGAAGAAGACGAATAGCACCACCACACAATCACTATCTGCGAGACGAAACACCCCCAGTCGTAGCCAGGGGTCCTCCGACGCCCAAGTCAGTCCTCCAATATTATCAAAATATTTAATAGAGTAATTCATAGAGAGAAATTGCGTCCCTCAACCCATAAGGGTGTTGCCTATTTATAATATCTAATAACTTACCTCTCAAGTAATTTGAATGCACCAGAAGTCCTATCCCAAACAATCTCCAGTTGTTCAGGACTTCTATATCAATAAGATTTCATATCCTGATGAGTTTTGCATAACATAAAACACTAATGCAGTGTTTGATAAGAATTTGATAACTGTCATATACATGATAATCCATAACCATGCCACGTGGCAATGCCTGGACCCACATAATTCTTGTGGTTATTTTTATTCCCTCTCAATTGCCCCCAAGCTTTCAGTCTCTTTGAACCCAGTGAAAGAGTGGAAGCTTTCTGTTGTTATAATAAAAATAGCCATGTAATAATGCCTAGCTAAAACCATACATAGGTGCTACGGCTTATTCCAAAATGCATAACTTTATTAGGACTTATTTAAAAAATGCCTAGCCTTGCTGAAACTTATTCCAAGAATGCCTAACCCCGTTAGGACCTATTCCGAAAATGCCTAGCTTTGCTAGGACTTATTCCAAGAATGCCTAACCTAGTTAGGACTTATTCCAAAAATGCCTCATTAGGACTTATTCCAAGAATACCTAACCTCATTAGGACTTATTCCGAATATACCTAGCCTTGCTAGGACTTATTCCAAGAATGCCTAACCTAGTTAGGACTTATTCCAAGAATGCCTAATCTTGTTAGGAACCACCAAAACACCAACTTGCTTATTGGCAAGCAAAACCTGCTCGGCAAGGAATCTCACTGTTGGACAAACCACCAACCTGCTCTACAAAAATTTTCAAAGTTGGTCGAACCTGCCAACCCACTTTGCCAAGCAAAACCCACTCGACAAAGATTTTTCAAGTTGGTTAAACCTGTCAACCTACTTTGCCGAGCAAAACCCGCTCTACAAAGATTTTCAAAGTTGGCCAAACTTGCCAATCTACTTCGCCAAGCAAAACCCGCTCGACAAAGATTTTTTAAGTTGGTCAAACCTGCCAACCTACTTTGCTGAGCAAAACCCGCTCTACAAAGATTTTCAAAATTGGTTAAACCTGCCAATCTACATCACCAAGCAAAACCCGCTCGATAAAGATTTTTCAAGTTTGATCAAACCTGCCAACCTACTTCGCCAAGCAAAACCTGCTCAACAAAGATTTTCAAAATTGGTTAAACCTGCCAATCTACTTCACCAAGCAAAACTCGCTCGATAAAGATTTTTTAAAATTGGTCAAACCTGCCAATCTACTTCACCAAGCAAAACCCGCTCGATAAATATTTTTCTAAATTGATCAAACCTACCAACTTATCTCTTGCCCAAACCAACTTGGCAAAGAGATGAAATTTGTAACCAAAAGGTAGTGTAATTCATATTGCCCCCATGATCCATAAAACGCGAACTCCATCTCAGCATATTTAACCCCAAATAATAGTCTTTATTCATGTTTGGTATAAAAACTCATATTTTCAGATAAAAATCTGATATAATAATTTGACCTTCCATGTATTCGTGGTCGGAATAATAATGGATAAACACCGTGCTCTATAGATGATCAAAATTTAGCACAATAAAATATCTTCATCCGCAGAGTAATAATGCATAAAATCCATATTCCGTAAATAATAAAAATTCAACATAATATCTTGGCTAGGAAGCTACTATCTTTTTGCCATGACTTATACTTTGATTTATGTAACCATATCGCAACTCATCTATTTCTTTTTCCTCCGTTGAGTTGTGTCAATCCTCTTATGTGTACGATTAACTTTACACCGAGCCTAGAAGCAACTCCGGAAAACAAAAACGAGTGTATACAAACAAAATCTTGAAACTGGTTACATGTGACTTTGCTAAAGTTGCTTTTCGTCATATCCGCATACACACATTACACTTATATATATATTGAAATAGCAAATCTTTGATAGAGCCTTATGAATGATGACCATTATAAAAGCAGTGGCTTAAATCCATGTAGATTTGAAAGCATATTTTATACAAGAACATTGTATTTGTTTTTGTTGTTGATAAACTCCAACGTAAAAGTATGTACTCGGTAAAAAACAACCAACATCATGAACAAAGCCCTCCAAGAAAGTTTACCATGGTTTATTAATTATCTTTGTTGAATTTCATCGTTTCCCACAGACGGCGCCAATTGTACGGACAGAAAAAAATACCGTATTTGATGATAAAGAAATCTAACGAAGAAGACGAATAGCACCACCAGATGATCACTATCTGCAAGACAAAACACCCCCAGCTGTAGCCGGGGGTCCTCCGACGCCCAAGTCAGTCCTCCAATATTATCAAAATATTTAATGGAGTAATTCATAGAGAGAAATTGCGTCCCTCAACCCATAAGGGTATTACTTATTTATAATATCCAATGACTTACCTCTCAAGTAATTTGAATGTTTCAGAAGTCCTATCCCAAACAATCACCAGTTGTTCAGGACTTCTATATCAATAAGATTTCATATCCTGATGAGTTTTGCATAACATAAAACACTAATGCAGTGTTTGATAAGAATTTGATAACTGTCATATACATGATAATCCATAACCATGCCACGTGGCAATGCCTGGACTCACATAATTCTTGTGGTTATTTTTATTCCCTCTCAGGAGGTAAAACAAAATTCCAGTATCATGTCAATAATTTTCATTTGATTATAAACAACAACTAATGACGAGAGTAAAATTGATGAAAAATCAAGGGTAAATTATAAATACACCCCTTGAGATTTGCTTAAAATACAGATTGCTTCCTGTAATTTGAAAAATTACAATACTCTCTTGTTAGAATTTTTTATTTAATAAAAATAACTAAAAAAATTAAATTTATAATTGCTCTTCTATACAATAATAAAATTACCTAAATTATTAAGTGAAACAATTAATTGACTTGATGATTTATTAATAAAATATGTGATTTGTTATAAAATTAGAAATCTCTGGGGATGGAATGTAATTTTCAAAATGACTGAGAATTATTCGTATTTTAATTAAATCTCAGAGATGCATTTGTAATTTATCTAAAAATTGATATAATTTAAATTTAAAATTGATATTATCAAAACAATAAGAGTTTAATTATTTTTATGAGATAATTTAAGTAGTAAAATGACGTTTTCTCTATATTACGTGTCCAGATACTATGGGCTTGATTTAAACAAGTCCACTAATTGCGTGTGGGATTCATTTTGTAAAAGGAGAGGCCTAATGGGGGTTCGATTCTGTAATAGGTTGAGGAAAAAGATTGGGAGCTCTAAATTAAGAGCTCTAATAGTTTTAATTGATGTGTAGGTCTTATGTGATGTGATATTTGGCCTTGGTTTCTTCTTCTTTTTCTTTTTCTTTTTTTCACATTATTAATGCTCTTTTAGAACTCCCAAATTAGAGAGATGTATCATTTCTAATAGGTTGAGACTCTGTTTCCAGTGACAACAGCGTCATGGTTGCTATTTTGGGGTTTTCGCTTTCCCGTGAGTAATAATCAGAGTCCAGATTCTCTACTTGCCCTTTCTCCTTCCCTCCCTACTTAGAATGGTAGAGATGCATCTAGGATGATCAAATGGTCCATATCTGGCAATTTTTTTTTTTTTTTTTAAAATGGACCCTTTGATCATCCTAGATGCATCTCTACCATTGCAAGTAAGGAGGCAAAGAGAGAGTGCAAGTAGAGGATCCTAATTCGAGTAATCATGTGGCTTCATGTTCGTCCAATGATATGAAAACACGTGGCTAAAGATACAAATATAAAAAGAAAAATGTTTTAAAGCTCTAGAGCAAGAGCTTTAGAGCTGCTCTAATGATGTGGCAATGGTGTTGGTCCCACCTTGATGGGATATTTTGGCTTAATTTATTTTATTTTATTTTTATTTTTAAGGTGCCAGCTCAGTAGAGCTCTGTTTAGAGCTCTACTTTTAGAGCTACTAATCACCACTAATATAAAAAATGAATGTGATGGCTAAATTGCGAAGAGTAATGAGAATGTTTTCTACTTCTCAATTGGTTGTCCTATAATACTTTATTGGGTAAATTATAAATACACCTTTTGAGATTTGATTAAAATATAAATCGTTCCTTATAATTTTAGAAATTATATTCCACCCCCTGAGATTTCTAATTTCATAACAAATCGCTCCTTTTATTAATACATCATCAAGCCAATTATCAGTTTTTAATGATGTTGTAAATATGTTTCAATTAATTAGGTAATTTTATTATTGTATAGGAGAGAAATTATCAATTTCTTTTTTTACTTAATTCTGTTAAATAAATTTTTTTTAACAAAGAACGTAATTTTTCAAACTACAAAAGACAATCTGTAGTTTAAACAAACATTAGAACGTGTATTTATAATTTACCCTACTTTATTTTGGGCGTGTCACACCATATGATAGGAGTGAGAGTCTAATGGGACTGCGTACGTGTTTGGCCTAAGCTATTAAGCCCTGATTTTGTTGATTTTTTTTTTGAATTATTTTAATTACTATTATTATTAGAGGTAATTACTTAAAAAAAATCTCTTGCAAATACTTCTATGTCAATTAGTTCAAATAAAATTATTGATTTTATTTCAGTTTTGAGTTTTTTAAATCAATAATTAGTATTTTTGTTTTGTTTTCAGTTAACTTTTTTTGATATTTTAGTCATTTAAAAAATTTAATAAATACAACAAAAAATATAAAAATATACTAAATTTTATATTCTTTTATAATTTTTAGTATTTAGTAAAAATTTTTGAAAAATTTCACAAATTTTAAAATTTTTAAGTGTATCAGAATTAAGTGTATCTTAAAAAAAAAATAGCCAAAAATATTAAAAAGTTCACAAAAACCAAAAAAAAAAAAAATTTGTGAATTAAAAGCTCTAAATCTATAGTAATGCATCAAAAAATAAATAGTGACTTAAAAATTAAAATCCACCTAAAATTGAATAGAATTCAACAATCTATATCTATTTATCTATACTATTATTAAAAGTGAATAACTCACTTGGTTTTCATGAATCTCTTTCTCTTCTTTTGTCAAGTAACATTTTCTCCTTACGTCAAGTGTCAATTTTTCTATATAACAAAAAAAAAAAAAAAAAAAAAGGTCCAAAGAGGGTAAAAAATTTTCTTCCTCCGCCATTAATGTATCTTTAACGGCTTTTAAAAAAAAAAAAAAAAAAAAGGTTCCAAGATGGTTACAAGATTTGATCCTATGATCATTCAAGTGTCAATTTTTCTATTTAACAAAAAAAAAAAAAAAAAGGTTCCAAGATTTGATCCTATGATCATTCATTGATTGACATGATAAAGAACACTTTTACTACTTGAATAATATAAAAAATATATTTTTAATTCAAAATTAAAATATAATACATCTATATAATACGATAAGTAAGTTTTTAATTCATCCTACAAACAATTGTCCTATGGATGGTTGAGATCATTGATAAGAACATGATCCCACGGCCTAAATCTGTGAGATACAGATAATATGAATAGGTGAGATTCCACTCTTACAAATAGTTGAACGGCTGAGATTTATTTAATCTCAAAATGGACGATGGCGATGAGATTCTCCATTCTCACTCGCTGTACTCCAACTTCCTGCACAAATCCAAATGGGAATGCAAATCAACACACCCATTCGTCAACAAACGCGAACTTGGTTTGTTGAGAGTACGTTCGAACTTTGTTTATTAAATTTTTATTGCGTTTGAGTTTGAGATTGAATTTGTTAAAATTTTAATAAATAAATTTAAATATACTAAAATTCGGTTTGTTAGTTTGGTTCGTTAACTAATTCGTTTAACATTTATTTACATAATAGAATAACAGGAAACACTATGATGTGTATCATATGTACCTTATAACTAAAAAAAAATGGCATAATTTTAATTTTTGGAGTTATAACTGAAAAAAAAAACATCATAACTAAACACAACATAAGATATAATTAAAGAACTCATGAGTCATATCTAAAGAAGAAAATTTGTCATAAAAAAAATAATTAGGAGTGCATATGATACACTCTTTTCAAAAAGATGTATATTAAAAATTCCCTAGAATAAATATATTATTTATATATTAAATAATGTAAAAATGTGTACTAAAATTAGTATAAATATGTTATTTGTATATGAAAATAATATAAATGTAAATAACAGTTAACTATAGATAATACATTTATATAATAATAATGGTAGATATTATTATTTTGGTAAGATATTGACTCTTTTTTAGTATGTTTATATATATTATTGTATAATCAAAGTTTCAATTATAACTGTAGTCTCATACACAATGATGAATTTATAATTTCTTCGACTTATTAAGGCTCGTGAACAAGTTCAAACTCAAGTCAAACCTAAACCAACTCAGATCAAGTTTGGTTCGTTAAAGTTTTATTGAGATCAGACTTAAACTTGAACTCGTTAAAATCTTAACAAATAAGCCTAAACATACTAAAACTCGGTTCGGTTCTATAGTGATTTTGGTTTTAACCCGACTCTTGTGGTGTTTCGGACTCGGGTTTAATGCTTTCATGTTGTCGTTTACCTCTTTCTTCCCTTGTATATCTTTGAAATTGGCCTTTGGGTTGTTGTGGTTGCACTTGGAACAGGTCGATTGCTTGTCAGGCTAGAATGTTGTTGCCCAGAATTTTGGTCTTCCACTCAAGCGGGTCTTCTTGCGCTCGAGCGGGGTTTGCAAACACCCGGTACTTTGCACGTCTGCAAATTGTTTGAGGAGTGTTTTCTATGCTCGAGTGGCATTTCCTACGCTCGAGCTGGTGTATGCTCGAGCGGCCTTTCTTGAGCTCAAACGGGTTATCTGTTGTCTACATAACTATTGGATGTGTGTATTCTATGCTCGAGCGGGTATCTTCTTGCGCTCGAGCGGAACAAATCTTTGTGTCTTACGCTCGAGCGTGAAACCTTCCACTCGAGCGGGCTACACGTATATCAAATCATGAAAAGTACTTTTTCCTTCACTTTTTCATATCTTTTCACCCAAAACCCTAAAGTTGAGAGCCTCTCTCTCTAAAACTCACCTTCTCTCTACATTTTGACCTAGATCCTTTGATCTCTACACCCTTAAGCCTTCATTAAAAAAATAAAGCTCCTCAAGATCTTCTTTTTGACCCGATTAAAGTTGGATTTCGGCATTTTTGGGGTTCCATCCTTGCTTGGCTCGTCTTCTCTCTTTGAGGTAGGAATTTTCTCTACACTTTGTTATGAGTTTTAACTTAGTTATCTGTGATTGCGTAACAATGGTGGGTTTTGGTGGCATTTTGAACAAAACCTAGGGTTTGGGAATAAAATGGAAAGAAAGCTTTTGGTGAATGAGGAGGAAATGATGGTGGGGTTTGAAAATGATGTTGATTTGATGGTTGTGAGAGAAAAAATGAAATAATTATGAATTGGATGTGACATTTTGTCTTATTAACTATTTTAACGTATTTTGTCTTTTCTCTTCCCAAACACTCCATTTGTCTTATTGGCACAATTACCCTATTTTGGTATGGTTTAGAAAGTTGGTTATTTTAGTAGGCTATTTTAGTTTTTGGCTATTTTAGCCTCCGTTTGAGAAATGAATTGGCTTTTTTGGCTTTTTTGACTATTTTAGCTTGGGCTAAAAAGCTTGGTTTGGGAATGACTTTATGGCTTTTTTGATTTCTTTTGTGAGAGAATAGTGTAATAATTATGGGTTGGATGTGATGTTTTGTTTGTTGTGGCTAAAATAGTCTATTTTGTCTTTTGTGGCTAAAATAACCACAAAAGCCCTTGCCAAACGGATATGCTAAAATAGTTGTATTTGGGAAGATAATTGGATATTTTTATAGTTGTATGTGATGCTTGTGAGATAAAAAGTGAAATGATTATGGGTGTAATGTAACATTTTGTCTTATTGACTATTTTTGCCTATTTTGTCTTTGAGTACTATTTTAACCCAAAAAGTCAAAAAAGTTTCTTTCTATTTTTGGTTCGTTTGGAAAGTGGGTTGGCTTTTTGACTTTTTGGTCTTTTTGGTTATTTTAGCCCAGGGCTAAAAGCTTCGTTTGGGAAGGACTTTTTGGTTTTTTTGACTTTTTGTGAGAGAAAGAATGTAATGATTATGGATTGGATGTGATGTTTTGTCTTATTGCGATAAAATAGTCTATTTTGTCTTATATGACTATTTTAGCCCAAACCTTCCTTCTCAAACGGAGGCTTTGTCGGCTTGGGATAACTTACAAAAATCAAAAAGTTAAAAAGTCAAAAAGATCCATGTTATTTGGGAAAGCTTGTGGGAAAGCCTAGAGGGCAAGATTATTATTTTGCCCTTTGAATTCAACTATCAAAAAGTCAAAAAGTCAATAAGGATAGAATGGTCATTTTGATTTTACTACAATATTTATTACACATTTTTTTGTAAAAATTCAAAAAATTATCACAAACATATCTATTTTTTTAGTCAAAAAATCAAAAAGTACACTTATATAACACATCACAAACAGCCAGTCATCCTTTTGAAACAAGGCATTAACCTTATTAAAAAAAGTTATGTTTATAATGATAGTTGAAATTTTATTTTTTTTAGTTGATTTGATAATTATGAGAGAAAAATAAAAATTATAGTTTGGATGTGATATTTTATTTTATTAGCTATTTTAATCTATTTTATCTTTATTGACTATTTTAGCTAAAATCCAACTTTCCAAATGTAAGTTGAGTGATTTGTCCATGAGTTCTAGAAAACTCTATGACCAAACACTTTGCATCAGCATGTCAAATACTTTGGATGTGAAGGAGTTGCTTTTTGATCTTGTTTAGCTTGACAAGAACCTTTTTAATGTCACTCCTCTCCACAGGTATATCACTAGTGCACTCTAAACCCAACTCTAAAATAGCAAGAAGAATGCTTTGTGAGGTAACCATGCCACTGCCATTTTGCATCCGCAATAAACCACCATCCACTATTTCCATAATTTTGTTGGGAAGTGATGCGCTCACCCATTGCCTTAAATTGATTTCTGCAGAGAACATTTCATCTGTGGGTTTCTTTCTTGTGAATGTTTCCAAAAGCATCACACCATAGCTATATATATCACCATTTGTTGAGACTCGTCCTTCGGAGCCATACTCTGTATAAAATATGAAAATTGTTATATATCACTGATCTTTATTACCATTTTATATTGCCATCTATATGGATACTTATAATTGACTTCCTTGTTTGAAGATGATTATGAAAAAATCAAAGAAAACAACTAATATCTTGCCAAGTATCCTGGTCATATAAAACGATGAAAAAAATAGATGATACATAGCATTTTAAGGGGATAGCTCAATTAGGCAAAATATTTATTTCAAAATTGGTTAAATTGATGGATAACATACACACCTATGATCCATAAAATATGCATTTTGTGTCACTTTAATATACCAAATTTGAATTTTTGTTGGTAAAGTTTTTTAAATTTGAGTCAAACTTCTCCAATTTCACCCAACAGTCTAAACATTAACAAAATAATTAGATAAATTCATCTATGGTACCAATAGTATGTGTCATATCACTTGAGTCTCTAAAGTTCTAAATTTATCAAATTTATCCAATAGCATTGTAAGGCTATGCTTTGTCCTCTTAATTAGTGTTTAGTGACCAAAGCAACAAAATTGAAGACTTCTGGAAAATAAGTGACATGAAACACACTTTGAGGATTATAATTGTAGTTATTACTATTTTAATGATTTAAACAATCCCTTTGAAATTAAACCAATTTGTTTCAAATTGAAAATTTTAGGAATAAAATTGACAAAATTAAAACTCGGGCGGCAAAAATAACATGACCGAACATATATTTTAGGAACCTAGTGTATTTTATTCTAAAATGATTCATTGCCTCGTATTTTCTTCTTCTTCTTTTTTTTTTTTTTTTTGCCTAGATAATCCTTTGACCTAGTAATCTAATTAATCTAGTAATTAGTGTCAATATTAGGCATGTGGTTCAACATTAAAGTTGCGTTGAAAAGGCTAAACCTATCTCAACTTGACGTTATGTTCTTGATGAAAGCAATATATTGACACTTAACATAAGCCATCTATGGTATTTCTTTGACGAACTTAAAATAAAAAATTTACATTCAAGACATGCATGCCAAAAAAATTAATAATAAATACATAGAAAATTGATTTGTAACAAGTCTATCAAATGAGAAACATAAAGTAAATAAAGGTAATTAAAACATTTACCCGGAGCAATATAGCCAATGGTACCTAAAGTCCTGGTTTGTATTGCAGTCTTGTTTTCAGCTAAAATTTTTGCAATGCCAAAGTCAGCAACATGTGCGACCATGTCTTCATCGAGAAGGACATTGCTTGGCTTCAAATCACAGTGAACCACAGGCTCTAATTGACCATAATAGAGATATTCCAGAGCTAATGCTACATCAATCATGATGCCAATCCTTTGAAGGAGATTAAGACAGGAGTTATGAGAATATAACCACATTTCAAGGCTTCCATTAGACATATAGTGCAAAACCAATGCTCTTAACTCAGGATTAGAGCATGCCGTTATAACTCCAACGAGATTTCTATGTCGAGTTGTTCGCAACACTTTACATTCTACATCAAAACTTCTGAAAGCTCCTTCAAGTTGTAAATTTAAAACCTTAACAGCGACAACTGTCCCATCTGAAAGTACACCTTTGTATACCGAGCCACAGCTTCCTACTCCAAGCAAGTTGGCTTCGCTGAAGTCATCTGTGGCTCGTAGAAGCTCTAGATATGAAATCATTCTGTGCCCCGTTGTTGCATATGAATCTATCAGATTTTGACTTTGGACATTATTTCCATGATTTCTTTTCACAATATACACACCAATAGAAAAGATTAGCGTCAATGCAATGACAGGAAGAATGTATCGAAAATTAATTTTAATCTTCGACTTCTTGGAACTATTGCTTGCACGTGGTGGCACTTTCAAAATAGGATTCCCACAAAATGCTTCATTTTCCATGAAAGACCGTGATGTGAGGTTCATGAACGGCCCTTCATTTGGAATCTCCCCAGCCAACTTGTTGCAAGAGAAATTCATGTATTGGATATGTGAAAGTGCCTCAAGAGACTTAGGTATCTGTCCAGATAGATTGTTGTGTGAAAGATCCAAGAAATCCAATGTTATCAAATTGCCCATTGTGTTGGGAATGGGTCCCGAGAATGAATTCCTAGACAGGTTCAAAGAAGTTAGGCTTTGAAATGACCCAATAACTCTCGGAATGCTTCCTGAGATTTGATTCCAAGATAAATCCATGATTTCCAACACTCTCGATGGTCTTATGTTTGGATCTAGGCTTCCACCTAATGAATTGAATGACAGACTCAAGTACCTTAAAGTTTCAAGGTTCCATAAACTCGAAGGTATGAAGGCCAATTTATTATGAGTGAGATCCATCTCCTGCAAGCCTCTAAGATTTTCAATGCAACTTGGGATTGATCCAGATAACTCATTTTGCTCTGCATAAAGTTCCCCTAAGTTGCTCAAAAGGCAAATCTCATTTGGAATTGATCCATGAAAGTTGTTACCGCCAAGATACAACCTTTGCAAGCTTTCAATTTCTCCAAGAGTTGAGGGGATATTTCCATTCAGATTATTGTTAGACAATGAAAGTATTGTTAAATTCCTCAAAGAACCAATCTCTTTAGGAATTGTACCAATTAGTTGATTTTCAGAAACAGAAAGCATTTTCAAAGAGTTTGAAAGATTTCCAACAGAATTGGGTAGGGTGCCACTCAATTTATTTTGTTTCATCCACAGGTCCACCAAGGAAGTACAATTTGTCAAATCTGTGAGAAAACTAAGTTCAATACTTCCTGGTTCATTTGTCAGTTGATTTTGAGATAAATACAAGTTCTAGGTGTTTTAGATTGCCTAAATGTTTTGGTATTGGTCCAGTAAACAAGTTGGCAGCTAGAATTAGCAGTGAGCTTAAAAGAATTGGAGAGAGAAGAAGGGATGTTTCTAGTTAGTTGATTGTGATCCAAAAGGAGGACTTCAAGATTAGGAAGGAAAAGGCCATTATTTGTTGGAAGGTTTCCAGAAAAGGCATTCGAAGTCAAGTCAATCTCAGCCGTGGAAGACTTGTTAAAAATTGTAGGAGGTATTGGACCTGTGAGATAATTGAATACAAGGTTAATTATCTTCAAATTTGGAAGTTGTGCCAATCCAGTTGGAACGTTCCCATAAATGTGATTCGCATTTAGCCCAAACTCTTCTAAGCTTGAAATGTTGCCAAAGGAAGGTGGAATAGTACCAACAAGTTCATTTTGTCCGAGAGCAAGGATTCTTAGAGAGGGTAAGGTGTTCAACTCTTTCGGAATTCTACCACTAAATTTGTTACCCTCAAGAGATATCACTTCAAGCCTTTGACAGTGGTGTAAACCCAATGGGATGTTTCCTTCTAACATATTGTGAAATAAATAAAGGGTTTTTAGGTGACGCAAATGGCCTATTTCATCAGTCAAATGACCAAAGAAGCTGTTGTTCCTAAGATCGAGTAGTTGGAGGAAAGAAAGATTACCAACATGAGGAGATATGTTGCCTCCGAGACCCATGTTGCGAAGGTGCAAGCTTGTGACTCTTTGCCTATGTCGGCTGCATAAGACCCCCGCCCAGCCACAAAAATTGGTTTCTTTCGTCCAGTTACTCAACACATTGTTGGGATCATTTTTGATGGATGATTTGAAGCTGAGGAGAGCTAATTGGTCTGTGAAGTTCGAGGAACAAATGGCCAAATCAACCATGCATAAGTGCACTAACAGTGCCAGAGCTCCCATAAGAGAAGCATTGTACAGCCTCCTCACGGACATGATTTAGAGAGAGAGAGAGACAGAGAGAGAGAGAGAATGCTTAAGCTTATGCTTGTGAAAATGTACGCTCATGGTTATATGCATGCATTATATATAGAGTTTTCCATGTAATCTATTCGTCAATAACTAACTATAGTTAGATTGTGTTGAGTTTAGAATTAGTTAGAGCCAGAGTCAGGTTAGATGGTTATGGTATTGTATATATCTGAGGGATGTATCATTGTAAAGACTTGAAGAATTCAATACAGATTTTATTCTTTTATTGAAATTCATCAAAAACTATTGCTCTCTTCTATGCTTTTGTGGCTTAGCATTGGCCACGTGACCTCTTGTGGGTTATTTATAATGTTAAAGATAAGGTTTAGCTGCTCATAAATTGACATCTCAATTTGAAAGAGCGTTTTAATTAGATAAATCTATTTTTTTAGCGATTTCGGTGATATGAATCGTTTTCAATTTACGATTCATTGAGTAAAATTTTTAATACAAAAATTCAAAATGATTAGACATTAGTAGCTATATGTTTGAATTATATATACATATATATATATATATATATTTATAAAAATAGACTACAAATATAATTTTAAGAATAACCATTTTGATTCATACATATAACTATCAATGTCTATTTATTTTGATTTTTTACATAAATATTTTACTCAACGAGTCCTAAAATATAAACGACTTAATCACCGAAATAGGACCTAAACTAGGCCTAACAAGTGCAAACATTTTTTCAGGTTAAGATGATTAATTTGAAATAAACCAAACCCAAAAATAATATATATAGCGAGGAGAATGCCTTCAAGTCCAAAATTTGGATTGAAGGGCACTATCTGGGCCCATGATTCTCATCCTATTTTGATGATCCGAACTGTTTATTTTGTTGGGCATTTTATGTATTTCATTCACACAAAAATATTAGGTCTATCTGTTAATTGTAGCCTATTTAATTTATCATATTTGTCGCAAAAAAAATTAGGTCGATCTGTTATTTTATTTTTTAATTATATCTAGAATAAGTGAATTTAAAAGTAAAAGGAATTTTCTTAAAAAAATTTGATCGATCTGGTTCGGCAATGATATTATTATAAATAAATCTATCTTCAATAATATTCTATTTTGAAGTGAAAGATTTACAATGAGTTATATCATTATGCATTAATTTTTTGTTTGTATAACATAGTCAAAGGTTTTGTTAATGAATATCAGAAGAATATTGATTATCAAATTTTAAAGCGAGGACTGCATCACTATTTTAATAAAAAAATAAAAATAAATTTTTGTTACAAATTTCGATAACACTTTTCAAGACCTCTAGATACTCTAATGAGAAGTACACTTACAATACTCTTAACAAATTTTAAATATCAATAATATTACGGTCTTAGAAATATTATCTCAAATTTTACCCAAAAATCAATCTACGATTCAGATTTATTTACACTTGAACTTACATTTCATCAATTCATTCTGCACCACACAAATATACTACCCAAGAAAATCTGGGTAGTTTTGCAACATAGCATTTTTCTTTAGGTAAATGGGCACAACAAGTCATTGTTACCAAATGGCCTCAGGATGAGATGCAAGGCCCTTTTCCTTCTTATATCACAAGGCATGCAATCAACTATGCATTCAATAAAAAGTTGTTAGCTTGAGAGACACATATGCGGGGAAAGGTTACTTATCCAATTGAGATTAGAAAAAGCTTTTATGACTATTTGGGATTTATGTAACTCCATGTATAAAAATTATATAACAAAAATAAGCTTTTAATAAGCTTATATAACAAAAATTATACAACTTGA
>NW_021027624.1:82232-97966 GCF_004153795.1 Camellia sinensis | reverse complement strand
CATGTGTTGCATTAGGCATTTTTGTATAGTTAGGTGTGAGTTTCGGGTTATAATTAGCTTCTGTTTTGGCTTGGAATACTCGGTAAGTTTTATGCTTTAGCATCCTTGCATGCGTGTGAGTGACTGCCATGATAGCATGCTTACCATGAGGCTATTTACTTATGTGATATACCTGCCTGGGTGCCGGTGGGTGAAGGTTAGGTTATCTGAATTGGAATAATGCGTTGACTGTGAGTTTTAAGCCCACTTGAGAGTGGCAAATCATCTTGTTTTTTAAGCCCACCAGAGGGTGGCAAAATCTGCATTTTTAGCCTACTTGCGAGTAGCAAACCGCTTTCAGAAACAAACATGAAATGTGTTGTTCCAATTCAGGTGATCCGGTCTATATTTGTATGCTATGCGCATCACATAGTAAATCTAGGCTAATAACCGGAATAAGAGCACATAACGTTTTCAAAACTAGATATCATGGTTAGTAGAGGCCGATCTTTGATCGGGCGAGCGGGGGTGCTCACGAAGTGAACTTCTCTAATCGTACTCAAGTTCCCGAGCCGAGGCAACTTTGGTGATGACGGACATGTGGCCTTAGGCAACGAGTCAGGGTTTCCTAAATTTCCCAAAATAAAATATTTAGGTGGCGACTCTGTATCTGGCAAAGCAGTCCTTGCTTGGCACTTCTTTCAAAAAAATCTGTTTTCAAAAACGATTTGCCGGATTTGGACTCTTTGATGATTCATCAGTCTTGCATTGTACTCTGCAAGATTAGATACAGGATCGTGAGTTTGAGTCCTGAACTGTGGTGAGCCCAAATGAACAGAACAGGATCTCCCTCCCGGGACGTTTGGGGACGTCTACACATGTCCATATGTTGATTATAGTTCATGAATTCATCATGTTTTTGGAAGTTTTGACTCATTTGATTATGTATTGGAAGCTTTGACTTCAATTGAGCACTTGCATGTCATATGTTCATCATGTTCTTGAAGTTTTGTTTGGATTTGTGTTTAATTGAACTACCTTTGGGCTTTGATTTTGCAAATTGATCTTTGAAACATGTCATATTATGGGTTTTATAGTGTTCTCTAGAAAATTAGTCCAAAAGGATCGGATTTGATATTTTAAAAGTTGAGTTTGAGCTTGGAGGTTCAATCTGGAAATTCCAGATTTTGGACCCACGCTCGAGCGTAAGACTTCACGCTCGAGCGTACACTCTGAGTACATGCATCCCACCCGAGCGGGGAAAATAACGCTCGAGCGTGAAATACGTGTATCCAGTACTTTTCACATGTTTGCAGTCCGCTCGAGTGAGGAATGCATGCTCGAGCGAGGACTTGTGTCTCACGCTCGAGCAGAGGTCGAGCGCCCATTGAGCGTGAATTGCATGCATTCAGTACTTTTGCCTATGTTTGTAGTCCGCTCGAGCGAGGAAAGTCCCGCTCGAGCGGAGATCCTTTATCTGCATGTCCGCTTGAGCGTAGAAAGCCACGCTCGAGCGAGACCCCTGTTTTCAGCAAATTTTTAAAAGTGTTTTAAAGTGCATCTTTGCATCCTCTTTCCTTCCTAGGCATTCCTAGGGCATGTATAAGGTATCTTAAGGAGGATATTGATGTAGGACCACACCAAGATAAGTTAGGGGTTAAGTTATCAAACCCAAGTGTGTAACTTAGTGTGTGTTCATTCTGTAACTGTGTAGGGTTGGCATCCACAGACGCTCATTAAGAGCTTATAGCCCAGTGCTCTGTGAGTAACAATGTTGTAAAGATATATTCAATGACGAATAGTTTCTGAATGATCAACTGTACTGCTTTCTGAAATGATATTTCTTACTGAATGAATGTTTGTCTTATTTGCGAACTATATTCGTGGCATCTATAGCAATTTACTGTTACTGTACTGTACTGCTATTGTCACTGTACTGTACGGCTACTGTCACAGAGATCTCTGTTGGTTCCTATGTTTGGAACCACTACTGTTTATTGATATGATGACCATCAACTGACTGTTCGGTCTGTTAAGACCTACTGTACTGTTTGCTATTGGATGTACCACTTATGACTGCTATGATCGAATAACTGATATAGTGTTCAAATGACTGTTTTAAATACTGAAAGGACATTCATTCCTAACCTCTTTACACATATGTTATTCACTCGGCTTTAGCTTACTGTTTATATATATATATATATATATGTAGGTGTCTGGGCACCGGATCGGAGCTAGGAGCGTTGGGTTAAACCCCCTTTCTGTCAAGCCAACCAACGTGCGTCACTGCGAGGTTCCAAGTGTGTTCAAGCTTAGGCTCGTTTGGGGTGTCTCAGTTCACCCTTCTGTCTCTGTTTTATAATACTGTATAGACTTGTACTGTACTGTTATGGTAGGGATTTGGTCCCTAACCTGAATGCCTGTATATGGTGTATGTACATACTGCTTTTTGTTTCATATGTGAATATGTTATGAAAAGTCTTTTTGCATACAGATTGTCATAGCTCATTGGACATCTTTCATTTACTGTTTTGGCTTCCACCAGCCCTTGTACTCTGTATTACTGTTAAGCAGGCCTTCGGTAATCACGGATTACTGGCCGGTTACGGTGCTAAACCCATAGGGGCGGGTTTGGGTCGTGACAATACCCCTCCACCAAAACTAACGGTTAAGGTCTTGATACATTTTGGTGCCTCCCGGATGTACCGTAAGGCGTGAGTGATGGAACTCCCGAAGCACTTCCTCTCTACAAGATTCAGGCATAAACAGGCGATCTAAGTAACGTACACTCTGATCCGAGCGAATATTCAAACCCTTCTCTTCTTTCCCATTGGTGATTCTATCCCGGATTAACTCCACTTCCCGGTCTCCTTGTTGTGCCTCTATGACTTTGCTAATCAAGACAGTTTGCGCACACAAGCTAAATAAGGTTGCACCTCCTTCTGATTCACCTAACTGTAATTGAAATTTGCCGACTTCACCCAACATAACCCACTCCCTAATGGCTACGCTCGCCAAGCTACTCACGGTTTTTTGACTTAAGGCGTCGGCCACCGCATTGGCCTTGCCCGGATGATAGTGCAACTCAAAATCATAGTCTTCTAAAAATTCAATCCACCTCCGTTGACGTAAATTTAAATCTTTTTGGGAGAACAAATATTTCAGGCTCTTATGGTCAGAGAAAACTTCAAACTTCTCACCATACAAATAATGCCTCCAAATCTTTAAGGCAAACACTACTGCGGCTAATTCTAGGTCATGGGTAGAGTAATTCTTCTCATGAGTTTTCAACTGTCGGGAGCCATACCCTGCAACCTTTCCCTCTTGCATCAAAACACAACCAAGCCCATCCCAAAAAGACTGTATACCCCAAAAGATTTGGGGTATACCCCAAATCCTGATACCCAAATCCTCTCTCCGGAATGATCAATACCGGCGCCGTGATCAATCTAGTTTTGAGCTCCTGGAAAGACTTCTCACAAGCCTCACTCCACACAAATTTAACCCCCTTTCTAGTCAATCTAGTCAAAGGCGTGGCTAATCTAGAGAAATCCCTTATGAATCGACAATAGTACCCGGCCAACCCCAAGAAACTCTAAATCTTTAAGACATTCTTAGGTTGCTCCCAATCTTGCACAGAATCTATCTTCGAGGAATCTACTGTTACTCCCTCTCTTGACACGACGTGGCCTAAAAACTTCACCTCAGTGAGACAGAACTCACACTTCTCAAATTTGGCATACAACTGATGCCCTCTAAGCAAGTCAAGCACAATCCTCAAATGAGTTTCATGTTCCTCCTCGGAGGTCGAATAAATAAGGATGTCGTCCATGAAGACGACCACAAAACGATCTAAGTACTTCCTAAATATTTGATTCATCAAATCCATAAAAGAAGCCAGTGAATTAGTCAACCCAAATGGCATTACTAGGAACTCTAGTGGCCATAACGCGTATGAAAGGCTGTTTTCTGAATGTCCTCCTCTCGGACTCTCAACTGGTGGTACCCCGACCTCAAGTCTATCTTCAAAAAGCAACAAGACCCTCTAAGCTGATTGAACAAGTCGTTTATCCTGGGTAAAGGGTATTTGTTCTTGACAGTGACTCGGTTCAACTTACGGTAGTCGATACACAACCCTAATGACCTGTCCTTCTTCTTCGCAAAGAGAGCTGGTGCTCCCCAAGGCGACGTACTAGGGCAAATGAAGCCCTTGTCTAAAAGCTCTTGGAGTTGGATCTTCAACTCGTGTAACTCCGCAGGTGCAAATCTTTATGGCGCCATAGAAATGGGTGTCGTTCCAAGCACTAAGTCAATGGTGAACTTAATCTCCCGGTGGGGTGGCAAACTGGTAAGGTCCTCGGGAAACACCTCCAGGTATTCACACACTACCCTTGGCAACTCAACTCGAGTTCTGACACTCTCACCATCCAAGAGAGTAGCTAGAAGGCTGCTAAGCTCGTTCCTACTACGAGGATCAAACACCGGTGATAGAACCCAATCAACCCTATCTCCCAGAAAATAAAAACAATCACTACCCGAAGTGCACACTGTGACTCTTTGCTGAAAATAATCAATCACAGCCCGATACAATGACAACCAATCCATGCCTAGAATAACATTGAAACTGAACATGTCTAACAACACAAAAGCAAACGGGAGTCTACGCCCGGCAACCTCTATCTCACAGTCACGACATCCCCGATCTAGGTCAACTGTACCCCCAATCGGTGACTCAACTTTGAGCAGAGACACTAACTGTACCACTTCTAACGCCAATGCAGATGCGAATGCAGTAGATATGAATGAATGAGACGCACCCGTGTCTATCAACACATTGGCCAAAGAATTACACACAATAAATATACCTCTCACAACTGAAGGTCCTAGCAACTGCTCTGGCGCTGAAACAGCATACACGCGCCTCTGTGGCCTCTGGTCAACCTGCTCATCTCTCGGAGCATAGGCCTGCTGTACTGACTGAGCCGAGGCGGCTCCCTGGTGGACCCTCAAAGTCTGGACTAAATGAGTCTACTGATGACTCTAGGTCTGCCTCGACCCGGATGCGCCAGATGTGCCTCTCAACTGTGGGTAAGCTCTCCTCATGTGCCCTGACTGACCACACTGAAAACAAGTAGGCCCCTGCCCCCTACTCTAAGACTGAGACTGGCTCTGGGATCGATTAGGTGGTGGTGGTGGCAACATCTACTATCCTCCCCCTTTCTGCGGACATGCAAAGGCCTTGTGACCCGGCTGGCCACATTTGAAGCAAGAAACCCCACTCGGTACACCCCTTTCCGAGCCCGCACTAGGCAAGGGAAAGGTGGATCTAGACTGTTGCTGCTGAGACTGGAATGAAAAGGCACTCTTACTCTTCTTATTGAGCCTATAATCTCCCTGCCATCCATGGCCCCTAGACTTTGAATTTCGAAGTCTCTCCTTCTCGGCCTCCATCGTAATCTCCACATGTGTAGCCGCCTCCACAAGGCAATCATACCCTCGGATCATGTTCCTGGCAACCTTGAACAAAATCTTTGTCCTCAACCTCCGCTCAAACTCAAAGCAACGACGTTCCTCCATCGCTACCAATTCCAGTGGAAATCGGGACAAACTAGAAAAAGCCGCTTCAAATTCGGCCACGGACATATTTAACTGCTTAAGGTCCTTGAATTCCTGCCTCAACCTCTCCCTAGCCATGGGAGGTAGGTACTTGTCTTGGAAGGCCGTCACAAATGCCTCCCATGTCGGTGCTATCCGGCCCTTCGCATACTTCCACCATTGGCCGGCGTCACCCTTAAGGTAATAACTAGCAAGGGTCACCCTCAACTCGCCATCATCTATGTGAAGCATTTCGAAGGTCTTCACGGTTTGTTCCAACCATTCGTCCACTTTCTTTGGATCGGGGCCGCCATGGAATTCATCCGATTTGGCCATTAGAAGCTCCCTCGTGAGGAAGCTAGCTCTAGCCTCGGCGACATTCTCCCTTACTTGGGTCTCCGCCCTCAATATGTTCATGGACTCCCTCAATGCCCCCGCCATCTCCCAGGCTAGGGCCCCCATTGTGGCTTGGCCGGCTTGCCCCGGCACCTCCGCTTGCCCCACTTGTTCGGCCATGTCGGCTTGGCCTAAACCCTCTTCTTGTACCGGGACCTCTTTGACCGGCACCTCAAATACACCCCGGCGACCTCAACCTTGCCTTCCACCCCTACCACCTCAGGTTCGAACTCTTCCTGACATCCTAATTGAGAGACAAGGTAAATAATTAAGCACATGATTCCAAATGTGCTCGCAACTAGCTTCACACGTTAGGCTAAAGCAACCTCATGCTTCCTACTACACCACATTTTAATTCACTCCACATAAGCACCTTAGTCACATAAACACATACGAATCATCCTTCAGTGATGAAATTTGTCCCATGAGAAACCAAGAATTCTTAGTAGAATGAGTAGTGATCAAGTACCCTTCTAAAAAGACTTCAAGGAAACTAATCGGCGCAAATAACATCCCAAAAGTCTAATCCCATATCAACATAGTCACATAAGCATGCTATCCCATAGTCACAAATAAGCAAGACATTTCCTAATCATACGAAATGAACCCATTATGGTATAACAACCACTCCCCGCGAGCCCTAAGTATTCAAACCCGGTAGCTCTGATACCAGTTGTAACACCCCGAAATAATTCAACATGAACTACTCATAAATAATCGACATTTACCCAACAATAACAATAATCTGCCCATCTTTACATCATTACTAATGAGTCTTTACAAAGGTTTTACATACGGGTATACATTCATCAATGCAAACATATGAATCTATAGCATGTAAAGCATCCATTCTCAAAACAATACAATGCCCTTAAGGGCTTACATCTTCCAAGGCATAAGCCTGGTTACACAAAAGATGGTTTTGGCAACCCATACACATAAGCCCTTGGCTCAAAAAGAATTACACAAAATAAAAGAGCTATGTACTCTTCTCAAAACATCCACGCTCTCAGTTCGGTGGGTTCACTACATCTTTACTTGCACCAAATCCCATAGGGGTGAGCACAAAGCCCAATAGAGTATTCTCACTAAGTATATGCAGTTATGCTTTTTCCTCAACATAAAAACAAATGTAATTGCAAAGCCATGCCAAGATTAAGGTATAGACGAAAAATATTCATTTCAATGCACCATTTCAAAATCAACCTACTCTCAATACCATCATGTGATCTCATCAATTTCAAACTTCCATTATTAATTCAATAGGGGCGATAAATACGACACTGGTAATCCCAAGGCTGATGTCTGCAAGTAGACTCTACGAGTACTACTAAACTGTCATTTTTATCGGTATTAACCGGAAGGCTCGACACCTATCCGCGCGACTTTCGGGTCTTTCACCCTGGACACTCAGGCCAACTTATCAAATTCATCTACACCTCATATCCGGACTTACCAACGTATTTACCCCTTACATATTTTCATAGTTCTCAACACCACAACTATTTCTTTTCCTCATGATGGAAATCTCAATGATTTAGATTCACAATGCACTATAATAAATGAAATAACATGCAATGTAAATGATCCTTTCCATAACTTAAGACATTTCTCCACTTTTGAGTATCTCTACTACAATGTCAACATTCACATTCTCATCTTCTCTTTTCAATGTTCATCCACATGATTAATATATTTCATCAACACGTAGTCACAATTTTCATATCACAAGACATAACAATTTAATCTCGCCATAACCTTGCTCATGTATGCATTATCAACAATTTAGCATTAACACCTCATATTCATACAACAAGAAATTTTCCATTTTTTCCAAACATTGATGCAACTCACTCTCTTCATCATTTTAAAACAAGAAAATAAGAAATTTCAAAGACATTTACCATATTACCAAAATCCCCAATTTCTAGGGTTTTTCTCAAAACAATCACTTCCCATTCCATAGTGAAAACTCTCACCCAAAACATTTCTTTTCTTATGTCAGCAAGATGAACCCTCAAGGATTGACCAAAAATTTAGAGTTAAAAGAGAAACCCTCTTTTGAGGAAAACCTTGACATTTTGAAATCACATGGCTAATATCATCACAAACTAGAAAGAACTCTTAAATCATCATAAAAAATGCAAAACTAGTATATATAACTCAAGAATATCCCTACCACAAAGTAGAAGCCCAAGGAGAAGAGACAAAGGTGAAGCTTTCAAAAATGGCAAAACCCACTTCTTCGTGGATGGAAATGAAGATCTTGAAGAGCTCAATCTTTTTGTCTAAGGAAGGAGGGTGAGAAGACCACTAGATCTAGGTCAAATATAGAGAGAGGGGGTATTTCTAGAGAGAAAAGCTCTCAACCTAGTGTTTTTGATGAAAATAGATGAAAAAGTTACGTAAAAAGTCGCTTTTACGATCTGATATACGCGAACCCCACTCGAGCGGATAGTTTCACGCTCGAGCGTCAGACACAACAACAACTACTCGCTTGAGCGCAAATAGAACCGCTCAAGCGTGGATTTCACCCGTCCAATATTTCACAGATTGCAGACATCCGCTCAAGCGCCAGAAGGGCCACTCGAGCTCATACACGCTCGAGTGTAAGAAACGCTGCTCGAGCGTGAAAAACACTCTTGCAACACTTTCGCAGAGACACTCGATACTGAAAGGTTGCAAACTCCGCTCGAGCGCAAGAAGTCCCGCTCGAGCGGAAGGTCGAAAATTTTGGCAACAAGATTCTAGACCAAAAGGCAACTAACTTGTTCTAAACACGCTCAAGTCACTTCAAAACTCAAATTCAAGAGGTATAAGGAAGAAAGACATAACCAGCAGCATCAAACAACAAGATTTGGATCCAGAATACCATGACCGTCGGGTAGAGACCCGGGGCCGCTATACTTGCTATATCAACTTTTGTAATATTGTTCTAATGTAACATTGCTATATCAACTTTATGTCAATACCCCCCCCTGCGCGTCCGTCCCAAAAAAAAGAAAGAAAGAAACTTTATGCTAATATTTATTTCAATTATAGAATGCGGATTCAAGGAAGCTGATGTAACCTTGCCATATCAACTTTACGTAATATTGTTAATAGACTTTTAAGTACTTACACAAAAATATCATATATTCAATTTTAGTAACACATTTTATTTTATTTCTTATTTTAATTGTAAAGGGTGAGTACCACAAGTTGATATGGCTTTGCTACCAGAAACGGCTTGAGGTGAGGTGAGAAAGGTGGTCATTTGAGGCCTCTAAATTTGAACAAAATTTAGGACCCTAAATCAAGGGTGGGTATTATGGTGTGTTATTTCAAAATTATCTCAATACTAATCAAATACATTTATTTCATGTTATCGTATGGTGTCATTTCGATTCATGTCCATTTGCTTTGTCATTAATTCACTAATTTTGTGTATTATTATAGTTCTATTGAAAATTCTCATTCTTACCCTAAATTAATTTTAGCTCTTAATGCATTGGTAGACCGAAAAAATAAGGATTTGATTTAATTAATTTAAGTTCACAATTTAAATTAAAGCCCCCTTATAAATTATAAATGCTTAATTAGTAATTTTGAATCTAAAAAATACAATAAAAACATGGGTAAATTACACTGACACCCCCTGAGATTTCTGTTTAATACAGATTCCCCCTCACGTTTGAAAGATTATATTCCCCTCCCTGAGATTTATAATCTCATTACAAATTACCCCCTAGATAGTTGATGTCATGCCTTAAAATTTTCTAAATGACTATTTTGGGTATAGCCACCCCCTGAGATTTCTGTTTAATACAGATTCCCCCTCACGTTTGAAAGATTATATTCCCTTCCCTGAGATTTATAATCTCATTACAAATTACCCCCTAGATAGCTGATGTCATGCCTTAAAATTTTCTAAATGACTATTTTGGGTATAGCCCTTTTCCTCAATGAGGATTGACTGAGGGTCCTTGGTTGGGAGTGTGGTCTTTTTTTGGTGTTCGAGTGTTGAGTAAACTCTTGTTGTTTGGCTGTATGTGTGCGGTTAGACTGCAGTTGTTATTTGGGGTGTGAGTAGCTCTGCTGTTGTTTTTAGTCTCACAGACTCCAACGGGTGTGTGGGTCAACGAGACATTGATGAGCCCTTTCTTGTTATGGTGTGTGCTAGGGAGTCTTTGGGGCATCGAGGTGTTGGATCAAGATCCGATAAGGTATTCTGTGTATGGATCTAGTTTTAAGTTAGGGGTTGTGTTTTCATGTGTGTTTGGATTGCCTTTTGCTTCCTAATTTTGAGGATAAAATTTCTTAAGGTGGGGAGGTTGTAGCACTCTGGAAATTTTTTTTCTTTTTCTCATCACTCGAGCTACGAATTGATCTCTCGACTGGTCTTGCGAAGTTTCCAGTACACTTTTCTAGGTTTGGGATTCTAGGAGCTGTTGATGTCTGCTCGAGCACAGGGTTGATCGCTCGAGTGGTGTGGTCTTTCTGACGTTCGAGCACATGAGTGGTTGCTTAGGTAGTCTGTTTAAGATCAACATCTTAAAAAACCATTTTTTGTCCATTTTCTTTTTTTAATTCTTTCATATTGTTTCTCTCTCATCTTCTTCTATTTCACCATTTTTTAGGGTTTCAAGCCCTTAAACTTGATTTTCATTCTTTCTACTCATTTTCTACCCCATGTTCCTTTTATAAAAACGAAAAGCACGCCAAGAGCTTTCTATCCATTAGAGTGGATCGTGTTTTCATCGAAGTTGAAATTTTAGATTTCTTCTAGGGATTTCTTTGTTTCTCTTCAATATTTTCTAATAGATAGATGGGTGGTAGATTTATATTGCATAAAAGCCTCATTTTGAGGAAATTTTCATAAAATCATGTAGAAGAAGTTAGGGTTTTCCAATTATGGCGGTTGAACTTATGATTGAAATGGAATATGAACAAATTGGTGTTACTAGAATGTAGTTTTGTGCCTTAGAGAAAAAAGCCCTAATTTTTGTTAAACCATAGTTATGGTTTCTTTGTTACAAAGATGAAAGATTGTTTAATTGACCCTAAATTATTGAAATTAAGTTTATGCTTGATTGAAATGAGTATAAATGATGATAATTAGTTGTTGTGAAAATAATTATGGTTTGTAAGGGTTATGTTGGAGAAATTAATATTGGAAATTGAATCAATAAATATTGGGCAGAGTAGGATAACAATTGTATTGTGTAATTGAGTATATAGAGTTGATGTCAATGTGGATAAGTAAAGAATGAAATGGAACACAAATTGTAATTGTTTCTAAAGATAAACCTTCATGCTTATGGTAGATGTGTTGTTGGGTTAATGTGTAATGAAAATAATGAACGATGTTGTTGGTTTTGTCTATGAATTCTAATAATGAATAACATGATGAGTTGATGGATGGTGTTATTGGAATAAGGGTTAGTTTCCTTCCGGCTTGTGACTGGTAAAGCGTGACTCTTAATAAAGGTTCCACCTTCCTTCCAGAGTGGCGTTCAAAAAAACGTGTGGTCTGTTGAGATATGTGGAGGTTCCGTGTTCCTTTCGGCTTGCGATCGTTAAAGTTTGGTGCTTGATAGTGGTTTCACATTCCTTCTGGCGTAGCACTTGGAAAAGTGTGTGGTTTGTTGATATGGCTTGATAATGGTATCGGTTGTTGTTTGTGGGCTTGTACGAAATAATTATAATGGGATTGGTATGTGTGAATGTTATAAATGGAAATGAATTGATTTGTTTTTATATAGATTGGTTATTTGGTATATGTTGAAATAAGTGTAGTTACATGTTTATAATGAAGTTATGCGGATGATGGTGGGAAAATGGCTAGTTGTGACAAAAAAGGTGGGGATATATGATCATCAGTAATGCATGGTACATAGGTCTAGGATCTTTATGAAATGTTAAAAAGGGACTTTTAAGAAAGATTTTTCTTCGAAAAATTTAGTGGATTTTCATGAGGAATGTATTACCTATGTGTATTGTGTTTTGAATATAAAAGGCACATTATTTATTTATGTATCATCCGTTAGCATTCATGATCGCATGTATCTATCTACCTTATTGTTGAGAATCATTCTAGATCCTTACTGGACATATTTGTTTTTCCCACGTTATTTTACCATTTTTAGGAATGGAGTCGGAAACACCTGTTTGAAGATTTGAGAAGTCCATTTTCTTTCATGTGTGTTTGTAATACAAAGTGTAAATTATATATATATATATTGTGATGTGGGATTCATTAGCGTTTTCCGCTGTAATTATTTATTCTGAGTGATTTCAATGTAAATCTTGGCAAGTATTATTGTTGTAATTATTCAAGAGATAATATTTTCTATTTACTTAAGTGTAACATTATTCCTATACATGTTATGTAATTGGACTTAAATTAAAGGTTTTGCTAAGGCATCCAGATAATAAAATTTGGGGCTTGACAACTTGGTGTCAGAGCTGATCGGGTTTGAAAACCTTGAACTTGTGAGAAGTGGTTTTTACCACAGTGGGTTGGCTTCGCTTGGTGAGGACATTTGCATATACGAAGCATGAGGTGTAAGAAATTATGTGTTGCATTTGTGTGAGCATGAGTTAAGTTTCAGGGATAGTGCTCATAGTCGGCTAACTTGCTTTGAGATCTCATTGGAAATGCATCTGATCAACGTGGGTGAGAGTTCCTTGGAAGTTCCAAGACAAGTGGTCATTCTTGTAGACTTGACTCGATTATGTGGCTTAATGTTCAAAGTTGTTTATATGCTATATGATTATATGTTAAGTTGATTTCATGTCTGGTAGGAAGAGTAAGTGTCTCGGGGAAGGGCTAGAACTTGGTTAATTTATGCTTGATGTTGTCATTGATAGGATGTTAGGGTGAGCTAGTAGAGGTCATGTTGGGACTAGAAACGCTGGTAGGGGCACAACAGTTCTAGTATTACCTATACCTATAGCACCAGCTATGGGCGAAGAGATTGCACGTGAGATTGTAAGAGTCATAAGGGAGGCGTTAACTCACAATGACGGGGACGAGTCTTGTGCCCTTAGGATCACTGAGGAGTGCTTTCGCTTTAACCCGCCGGAGTTTGTATGAGGGGCAGAACCCTGAGAGGCAGAAAATTGGTTAGAGTAGGTCACTAAGACTCTTGATATGCTCAGAGTCATGGATGAGGGGTTCAGAGTAGCATTCATGAGTTTTCTACTGAAGTGGGATGCTGGGTATTAGTGGAAGTATGTAAGCCCTACCATAGGCACCACTTGGGCTGCATTCCCTAAGGCATTTTCGGCCAAGTACTATCCTGCTTCTGCTCAGGAAAGATTGAGGAAACAATTTATGGAGTTGCGCCAAGGTACTACACCTTTGGCACAATTTGAGGCGAGGTTCATTGGTTTGTCTAAATTTGCTGTAGAGTTGGTAGCAATAGAGGAATGCCATTATATTGAGTTCGAGGAATGGTTATATGATAACATCCAACAGAAGGAAGTGGGGTGCATGCATAGAAACTATTACACATTTGTGGAAGCGGCGGCTCACGTGGAAAACACCAATCTTGGGATTGGCCGAGATAAAGGAGAAAGGGCCATATTGGTGAGTTTTTTGGTTCAAGAGCACACCAGACCTAGTAGGAGGCGAAGGAGAGAAGAATCTCAATCACAATCCCAGTCTCAGCCTCAATCTAGTTTTACCTCATCAGGTTTGTTGTCGGAAGATCCAACCAGACTCAGGTTTCCTTGAGTCGATCATAGAGTAGAGGACCATCATTTTGTTTTAAGTGTAGATAGTTGGGCACCATTACCCTTTGCATGAACAGGGTTTGTCTCAGTAGTCCAGGTAGGGACGATGGTGATGTTGTCTTAGTGGAGATTTTTTTGTGCTTTGGTACTGTGATGTAATTTCCCATTTATGTAGGGCTTTGTGCCTACTAATGTTGTGTATGTATATGTATGTGTGTTTTTGGAACCCAACAGTGTGGATATGTAATTAATCTTGGAACTTATTTATGTTGGAAAGTGTTATAAGAATTTGTAATCTTAATTTTGTTGTGTAACTATTCCTATTTCCTAAATAAAGTATTATTGGCTTATAAGCCTTAAATTGAATTAGAATGTTTGTTGGAAAGCGGGAGGTGTGTAGTCCTAAAGGGGCATAGTTGGGACGAGATGGAACATTAGGATTGTAAGGGGTCGATTGAGTTCCTTAGAATATTGTGAAAGTACTTGGAAGGGGTGTGAGAGTTGTGTCTTGTAATGATGAGGATAGCATTTGAGTAATGTTTGCTAAGAGTTGATGGTCATAAAAGGATGCGAAGGGTTGCGGAATTTAAAGTAGTGAATGCCATTATCAGGGATTGTATGAGGTTTACGAATGTGAAAGGGAACTTAGTTGTGAGATGCTAGAAGTGTTTCTTGGAAGGAAGTATGGATTTTGTTCTAGAGTAACGGGTGTAATATGGGTGAATATTATTTTGTTGAGTGCTAAAAGGGGGAGTTACCATATCAGCATAGGAGTGATGAGAATTATTGAGAATGGTGCTAGCGCAGTGTATGTTTGAGGAATCCGGTGAGACTCTAGAAATGTGTGGAATAGTGTGTGGTGCCCTATCTCAAAGTAAATGGGGTGGGGCAAAATGTAGGTATTTGAGTGTCGGGGACGGAGTCTCTTGAGTAGTTAGCTGATTGGTTGATATCAGAGTTGGGTGACGAATAGTCACTTTAGAATGGTTTAGATGAGAGTAGGGTGGTAAGTTGAGAAATGCCTTGGAGTGTTGAGTCTCTTGGATGTAATGGTGAGGCTTGGATGAAGTTTATGTTGAGTTGGTGAAAACTACTCGAGTTAGGGGTGGTGCATTGTAGACTTTTTGCCTTGTTTGTGCCTTGTGTCTTGCGTGAGTAATAATTGACAATGATGATTATGAAGAGATGGAATTATAATGTAGTGAATTATTCTTCATGCCTTATTGTGTTGTAGCATGATTGTTACCTCTACAAATTTTGATTATAGAAATGTTGTGTATGTGTTGTGGCATCACGAGGGAGTGATGGTTATTCTTGGATGTTGTGTTGGAATTCACCAAATGAATGTTGAGAATGATTTGGAAAATAAAAATTTCTTTTCTTTGTGTTGTGACTTGGGATGACACGGTTAAACCAAATGATAAAGATTTAATCTAAATTGTGTTACTGAGTAGTTTGTTTGATTGAGTGAAAACTGTATATATTAACGAGTCATAAGGGTGTGATTGGTTAAGTGTTTTGAGTAACACTTCTTATTTCCAGAAAAATGTTTAAGAAAATTGTGGATTGCAAGAAAATGTGTTTTGGTGGTGAACGGGGGTAAGTTTGAACGCCTTTCGGGAAAGAACTTTTATACAAATGAACGTTATTTAAAAAAAAAAATTAAAAAAATTAACAACAAGAGATTGTTCAATGTTTTATTTTTATATAGCGGGGTTGTATGGAGACTTGGTTTGGATTGCTAATTATGTATGCATACATGTACTGGTTTGTTATTTTTAAGCAAATGTGATGTGATTGTGGTTATTATATCGGGTCGGGTCATGGTTGGCCTATCGATGTTTGAATTGTGAGAGTAGAGAATTGGAGAGTTGGATTAAGTTGCGTAGAGAGGAGGGATCTTTGTAGCCGATCCCTCTTGATGGGATTCAAGGTTTGGTTTGGTTTAGTTTGGTTTGTTTTGGTCTGGTTTGGAACCGGTGGTTTGAATGAGTGTTATTTGAAGTTAATTGAGACATAGTCATCTTGGAAATTGCTTCGGT
>NW_021027624.1:49732-79732 GCF_004153795.1 Camellia sinensis | reverse complement strand
GGAGTAGTACCGAAAAAAGCTTGTGGTTCATTGATATGGCTTGGTAATGGAGTCGATTGTTGTTTGTGGACTTGTACGAAATAATTATAATGGGATTGGTATGTGTGAATGTTATAAATGGAAATAAATTCATTTGTTTTTATATTTGATTGGTTATTTGGTATATGTTGAAATAAGTGTAGTTACATGTTTATAATGAAGTTATGCAGATGATGGTAGGAAAATGGCTAGTTGTGACGAAAAATGTGGGGATATATGATCATTAGTATAATGATTTTGGTTTAGACCCAACCTGTTTATTGTATTGGATTTAGGATATCTTGTCTTGTATCACTGTTTATGTCATTATATATCTTGTACTTTATTGAGTTTGGCTATTGGAGGGTCATTGTCATGTTAGAACAGGTTGGTAGTTTGTTTTCAAAGGAAAGTTTGCCCATATTTTGGCCTCTTCGCTCGAGCGGTCCTTTTTTTGCTCAAACGGTGTTTCTTGTGCTCGAGCGGTCACTTTGTTTGCTTGAGCAGTCTTTCTTGTTGTCATTTTTGCACTCGAGCATTCTACGCGTATATCAGGTCATAAAGATTACTTTTTGAAACACTTTTTCATATATTTCTCTCTCTAAATCTCCTATCTACACACTCTCTCTCTCTCTAAAAATAATCATTAACTCCAAATACACCTTGATCCATCCATATCTACACCTTAGTCCTTTTGATAAAGAGAGAGAGAGAGAGAGAGAGCACGTCGTGGGCTTCGTTCTAATCGGAGAAGTTTGTGTTTTTTGCTTCGTTTAGTTTTACCCATTTCTCCTTTGAGTCTTCTTCTTTGAGGTAGAGATTACTTTGGCACTTTGTATGGTTTTTAACTTAGTTATTTAATTTTCTAAGCTATGTTGGGATTTAGGGATTCTTAAACAAAAATCTAGGGTTTTGCGTTTAAGAATTCAAAAGAGGGGTTTTCAAAATGGATTCTTATATATGATTGCGGCTTTGTAAAAATGGTTGGGTTATGATAAATGGGGATTTTATCCTTGGGAAGTGATTTATTAAGAAAATGAGGGGGTTTATTTGCCTTAAATGGTGAATATTTGATTTTCTAAAGAAAAAATGAAATTGATGTTGGTTTTATGGAATTAGAATGATAATGATGCTGATGGTAGAGTTGGATATGTATTATCACTCTCGTCTTGTGATTTTGAAAAGTATATATGTATTGAAAATTATCTATCTGTTTAGAGTTATCTGTTTTGGACTATCGGAGAAGGATAGTTATGATTGTTGTAGAAATTGCATGAGAATTAGATGAATTGTAACTAATTCTTCATTCATTTGCATTGAGCATTGTTATGTGTTTACACATTGAAAATGTATACTATTATGAGAAAAAATGGTGAATACCTTGATGAATTTGGGTAGGAGTGTAGTTGTGATATCATGTTGGCCTGTGTGACCTTAGTGAAATTCCAGAAACCCGCACGGTTAGGTATCGAGCCTTCCGGTTAATACCGGTAAAAATGACAAATTGGTAGTGCTTATAGCCTACTTGTAAACACGTCCTAGAGATTCCCAGTGTTGTATCCACCACTCTGTTTTCTATTGTAAATGAAATGGTTTCATGAATTGTGATATAAACTTGACATTGCATGGTTTTGGAAAGAGAAATAAAATGTTTTGGTACAAACATTGTGCATGCATTCACCTTATAGCTCTATTAAAATTCATATACTGTGTTAGGGTATCTTTACTGAGCTTTGGCTCACCCTATGTGGAAAACTATTTTCAAATGCTGATGATATGCCTCTGCTAAGGCAATAGCTTGGGAGGACTTAGAGCCAAGAGTTTCTATTTTTGTTAACTGTTGTAATTATTTTGTACAAGCCTAGGGCTTTAATTGTATTGAGTTGAAACTTACTTTTGTTGTAACCAAGCACCGTCTTGGAAAGTTGTAGCCATCAAGGCATTAATTTGTCTGTTCTTATTTTAATTTCATATCTTTTGCTATTGACACATGCTATGATTTAGGGTTAGGGCTTGTAAATGTATAGTTGCATGTGTTATCTTTTGTAATCATTGACTCATATGAAAAAGAAGAGAAATCTTATTCTGAATGTCTTGTTAATGGCTAATTATTGTGGGATGGTTTTATTGTTATATTTTCGGGGCGTTATAACTAGTAATGCATGTTTCATAGATCTAGGATCTTTATGAAATGTTAAAAAAGGACTTTTAAGAAAGAGTTTTCTTAAAAAAAAATTAGTGCATTCTCATGAGGAATGTATTACCTATATGTATTATATTTTGAATATAAAAGGCACATTATTTATTTGTGTATCATCCGTTAGCATTCATGATCGCATGTATCTATCGACCATATTATTGAGAATCATTGTAGATCCCTATTAGACATATTTGTTCATCCCACGTTATTTTATCATTTTCAGGAACGGAATCGAAAACACCTGTTTGAAGATTTGAGAAATCCATTTTCTTTCATGTGTATTTGTAATACAAAGTGTAAATGAGATATATATATATATACATATATATTGCGATATGGGATTCATGAGTGTTTTCTCCTGTAATTATTTATTCTGAGTAAGTTCAATATTAATTTTGGCATGTATTAATGTTGTAATAATTTCAATGTAATGTATTAATGTTGTAATTATTCAAGAGAGAACATTGTTTATTTACTTAAGTGTAACCTTATTCCTATATATGTTAGACAAAATTGGTACGATTTGAAAAATTTTAGGGGTAAAATTGAAATTATTCAAAGTTTAAGGGAGTAATTGAAAATTGAGACAAAATATAAGAGTAAAAATGAAATTTTCTCAGAATTTGGGATAGAGGATCTGAAACCTACCACTAGTAATATTATACCGCATTCAAAAGTAAAAGTCAAAAAAAGTGTGATTATCATTGCTAAAAATTACTTTGTTATTTATGTTGTAACGTCCCGGTATAAATATAATAATCCATTCACAATATCAACAAACGACAACAATGATAAAGTATTATCTCCCATTAAGTCCAATTGAGTTTATAAAAGAGAAACATATACAGTATACATTCACAATACCTGGCCTTGAATCTATAGCATATGTTGCAAACTAAAGAAAGAGAATGGAAGTTAAACAGATAATAAATGCCCTAAGGGCTTACAGCTTTCCAAGACAACACTTGGGTACAACAAAAGTGGACATAAGTCCAATACATTCAAAGCCCTTGGCTTGAACAAATGTAAATACAGTAAAGACACAAAAAAAAGCTCTCGCTCCAAGTCCTCCCAAGCTATTGCCTTCGCGGAGGCATATCATCAGCACCTGGAATGTTTTTCCAATGTAGGGTGGGCCAAAGCCCAATAGAAATAATCCAACACAGTAGATGAAGTTTAACAAAGTTATAAGGTGAGTGCATATGCAATGCTCACGCCAAAACATTTTTATATCTCTTTCCAAAACTATGCAATGCCATAATAATATCATAAATCACTTCATTTGGAGTAAAAAGATAGGGCAGTGAATCACGCTCTGTGAATATCAAAAGAATACAAGCTTTCTTGGAAATTTCGTCCGATGGAAATCGTAAACTGGGACCCATGTAAACATAGGATATAAAAGCACTACTATTGTCATTTCATGAAAATTTCATCCGCAGGATTGACATCCATGTATACGCACAGTTTTTAGGACTTTCACTATGGACACTCAGACCAACATATTTCAATATTACAATACATGTTTTCCAAATTCACCCATTTTTCTCAAAACGATAAACATTTCCAATGGATAACTGTGAGATAATTCTCAATGCAAATGAATCAGAAACTAGTTTCAATTCTCCTACAACACTCATAGATATCTTCCACCGATAGCACAAAACATATATTTCTAAACAGATAAACAATTATCAATAAAATAAACTCTCCAAATTTTCAAGAGATGAGTGATAATACATATCTAACTCCATCATCCTCATCAACATCAATCCAATTTCACAATTTCAATATTAATCTCATAATTTATATATAATCAACATTTGAGCCATTTAGGGCAAAATCCCTTTCCTTTCCAAAACAAATCCCAAATATCAAAATCAACTATTTGTTCCCAACTCAACATTTTCTTCCATATCAAAATCATTTTCAAGGATCCATTTGAAAAACAACTTTTTTGATTTTTATCCAAAACCTTAGATTGTTACAAGTCTTCTAAAATCTCAATATTGTTTAGAAATAACAAATAACTAAGTTAAAACTCATAAAAAGTGTGGAAAGTATCCTTACCTCAAGCTAGAACATGAGAGAGAGAGAGAGAGAGAGAGAGAGGGAAACCTAAAGACGCCAAAAACCAACTTTGCTCCAGTTAGAATGGAGCCCTCGTCGAGCTCTATCTTTTTAACAAAGGCACACAGGTGACAAGATCGACGAATCTAATTGTATTTGAGGGAAATAGGTGAGTTTTAGAGAAAAAGTGAGAGAAAATAGGGCTTTGAAATGTTTAGAGAGAGAGAGAGAGAAAGAGAGGTGAAAAAGTGACTCAGAAAAGTGATTTTACGAACTGATATACGGACACCTAGCTCGAGCGCAAGAAACCTAGCTCGAACGCAGAATACGAACTCCCAGTAGTTTTACAGGCAGAAGACCGTCGCTCAAGCCCAAGAAGCTTCGCTCGAGCGAAGAATACAAACTCCTAGTATTTTTACAAACTTGCAAAAGTAATAGAGGTTCACAAAGTACGCTTGAGTGCAAGAAGTGTCGCTTGAGTGAAGGAAGAAAATTTTGGGTAATAACCGTTTGAAAAACAAGTTACCAACCTGCTCTAAGCACAACCAACACAACTTAAAAGCCAAACTCAAAGAGAAATAAGGGGAAACAAGACCAGAACACCCATATACAATAATAAACCTGGATCCAAAATATTAAATGGGTCGGGTCTAAACCAGAATCGCTATAACCTCCCCGCTTAAGGAATTTTGTCCCTGAAATTTAAACCAAACATTTAAAACCAAGCGTAAACCAATAACAACAACGATAGTAACTTAAATTCATCACCATGACCCGTCCACTGATCATCTATTCTCATCAACATGATAAATGAGTTTTCAATACTGAATATACAATTCACATTTTTGAAACATATGCAATGTTTATATTTCATTAACATTATGAAGTTTTCAATACATGTTCCAACATCAATAAATAGGTCTGGATATTTCTCACGGACTTCCGCCTCATGCTTACAAGTGGCCTTCTCAACCCCGTGGTGTTGCCACAATACTTTTACTAATGGAATTGTCTTATCTCGCAAGACTTGGTCTCGAGTGTCTAAAACTCTACCGGTCTCTCCTCATATGAAGCATCTTCATCTACCTCTAATTCCGTCAAATCCAACATGTATGATGAATCCGTCTCATATTTCCGAAGCATACAGATATGAAACTTGTCATGTATCCCGAAAAGCTATGGCGGCAAGGCCAAACGATAAGTTACCTCCCCAATCCGTTCTAGGATTTCAAAAGGCCTAATAAACCTAGGAGACAACTTCCCGCTCTTGCCAAATCTCATCAAACCCCATCTAGGTGATATCTTCAAAAAGATGTGATCTCACACTCAAACGATAACAGTCTCCTCCTATGGTCAGCATAACTCTTCTGATGACTTTGATCCGTAACCAACCTCTTACGGATAAGTGCAATTTTGTCCGTTGTTTTCCAGACTAACTTTAGACCCAACATTGGCGCATCACCCATCTCGGTCCAACACACAGGGGTCTACACGGTCATCCATACAAGGCTTACCGATACTCGACTAAAAGCTATTGTTATAGGCAAACTCCACCAAGGGCAAGTGCCTCTCCCATAACCCCTTAAAGTCAAGGATACAACTTTGAAGCATGTCCTTAAGGATCTGAATAGTACACTCTAACTGCTCGTCAGTCTAGGGATGATAGGTAGTACTAAAAGTCAACCTAGTGCCCAAGACATTCCGTAGGCTCTGCCACAACTGAGCCGTAAAACAAGGATCTCTATCCGAAACAATAGTCACAGGGACTCCATGAAGTCGAATTATGTCCCTAATGTAAAGGTCGGCTAGATAATCTACTGAGTCACTCGTGCGCATAGGTACAAAGTGCGTTGACTTGGTCAATTGGTCAACCACCACCCAAATGGCGTCATTATTCCGTTGAGTCCTTGGAAGATGCACAACAAAATCCATCGTGATATGTTTCCATTTCCACTCGGTTATAGGTAAGGGTTGTAACAAACTCGCTAGTCTCTGATGTTTGACCTTCACTTGTTAACAAGTAAGTGTGGCTCGACTTTTTCACGCTCCTTTCGAAAGACGAACAAGCCCTACAATATTGGACTCATGTGGTTCTGAATCTGATCTCACAAGTGCAATGTGAAATAAATAAACACCAAAGAGTCCAAATACGACAAATCTTTTGAAAAATTGATTTTGAATCAAATTTCCAAAAATGGACTGTTTTGCCAGATATAGAGTCGCCACCTAAACGTTTTATTTTTGAAAAATTTAGGAAACCCATGACTCGTGCCAAAGGCCACGTGTCCATCATCACCAAGATTGTTTCGGCTCGGAAACTTAGGTAAGAGAGGGGAAGGTCATGAATTAAGCACACTCGCTCGCCCAATCAAAGATCGGCCTCTACTAATCATGATGTGATTCTGATCTATATTATATGCTCTTGTTCTGATTATTAGGCTAACTTACTATGTGATGCGCACACACACAAGTATAGACTAGCTTGCAAAAATTGGAACACTTGATTCATGTTTGTTTTGAAAATTGCTTCAAATATGTACCACTTAAAAAAGTGATCACATATGAACATTACTCAAATTATTCCAATTCAAGCAACTAGCCTTCACCCACAGGAATTCAAACAGTTTATCAGATAAGAACTTAGCCTTATGGTGAACATGCTTTGATATGGAAACAACCACATTCATGCAATATGCTAAAGCAAATAAGAGCTCACCTAGTACTCCATGCCAAAAAAGATGACAAAGTTAGAATAATGCATGATCCTAATTATGCAATGTGACTAATGCAACGCATGCAATATGCAATTACTAGGCTCGGCTACTAATATGGCATATGAATCAATTCGATAGCATGCGGTCTAAGCACGCATTCAAAGAATGTTTAACTAACAATGCAAGTTAGAATGATGAATCAAGCCTCGGTGCATGCAATACAAATGGATGCAAACATGGAGAATGCTAAACAAAAACAAGATGCCCTAATCTAACCATCATAAGTACATAAATAAAAGGGAGAAACACATGGAGTTGGAAGACATACACATTATTACAATATTGCGCCCTCACAGAGGAGGGTCCAAATGAATAAACTAGTTAACTAATTAACTAGCTATTACAACAACAAATGAATAAAGTAGCTAAGCTACTTAACTAATTATTACAACAACAAATTAATTAACTATTCTAGCTAATTAACTATTTGCAAAACTTTACAAAATTAATTAGCTAGAACTAATTAATTACAACAAATATCTAAACTAAGTAGTTAGATTAAACAGCCCCGAGAAGCGAGGAGTGCTCATGCATGCGCGCGGATTGCCACCCGAAAAAGCCACAGTTCTACTGCCAAGAAGCCTATGTTGCACAGTTAGAACACTTGCATTGTTTTTCACCTCAAAACCAACTCAGTTCTGCTTCAAAAATACACTACTAGATTTTGCACAGGTGGCCCACAGGCTAGAAGTGATGGCCTACCGTCCACAAATGGTGCCCTGTTGGCTGGTTCTTCCTACTACAACAGAGAGCAAACAGAGCAAGAGTAGGGTATTCTCAAGGGTTGTTCGCACAACTTACCCCTCCTTATCATCTGATAGCTCAAACGAGTGGTAAACTTGATTCACAAACCATCAATTGATGCAATTTTATTGCATGATAGCCTATGAACCAAAGTGTGCAAGGTTAATAAATGCAACAAATAAAGACTCTCAAACCCTCTCCCTATCATGAATTGATCAAGGGAAGTGGTTAACAATGACTCTTGAACCGTGTTCATCACTAATGAATATGAATGACTCAAGACTCAAGGGTTCAATTAACGTCCGATTGAACCCAAACCAAGTTTTTATCTTGCATTATTTTAGTCCTCATTTTATTACTTCATTTTAATTTACCAACCATTCCTTAGTAAATTAAGTCCAATAGCGAAGATTAGGTCCTCTAATGGAAAAAACCATCAAACCAAGAGTTGTTTTGGGCACGAGAGAAATATCAAGGCATTGGTAATGAACCCCCAAAAGGATTAAACCATTAAGCACAAGACCTCAATCTCATGCTTTAAACAAGCAACTAGTTTGAACAAACTTTTAAAGCAAAGCAAAAGCCAAGAAAGGAGGAAGGTTGTAGAGGTGATTAAAGATGATCACAAGTATGGAAAGCCATAAATAAATACTATTAACTCAAATAGAATGGTGGGGCCTAGACAACCAAACCTATGAGGACAATTACACTACAAGCATGCAATACAAGTCTCAAATGCAATGAACACTTAAAAATATGCCTAAAACGGTTCTAAATAAGTCCTAAAACATGCTAGAATTAAGAGAAAAATAACTAGAACAATAAGCTAAAACATGGAGCATGCTAGGCTAGTAAGCAAGACACAAGGAATGGAGGCTTACCCCTCCAATTTTGGACTTCAAAACAACGTTTTAGCCCCTGAAACAACTCTGAAAATCAGTGTTTAAAAGCTCAAAAAAAGATAGTGTAAAGGTGGAACACATGGGTAAAGGCTAGAGAAGCAAGGTAGAAAGGGAGGTAAATCACCCCTCTACACTTTAAGGCCTTAAACCACAAGCTTCAGCCCAAAATTACAGAGTCTAAACAGCCCAAAAACAATGGAAAAATTGTAGGAAAACAATAGGAAAATGGCAAACAAAACCATGGAAACAAGCTAAGCCTTATACCTCTTGAAGAGGAGAGGACTTCCAAGCAACAATTCAACACAAACACACCCTCAAAAGCTCAAAGAGGGCTCAAAATTACCTCAGCTCAAAGATGGTAAAGTTTGGTTTAGAGTGTGTAGGCAAAGGTTGGAGAAATTTGCACAAGAGAGAGAGAGAGAGAGAGAGAGAGAAAATAATTTGCCCAAAAAATTTTCTAACCTTTAAAGCAAGAGGGGAGGTCCTCTATATATAGAAAAACATCACACTCCCTCAGAAATATCAATACATACACATGTAAGAAGGTGCATGTATCTGTGCCAACAGTTGGCACATCGGGCAGAAAAATATCTACAAAACACACTTGTGGCCGGCAAGCCACATCAGTGGCCGACAACCAATATCTGTGGTCTGTAGCCAACAGCAGGGGCCGGCAGGCCACAAAAGGTTGCAAGCATGAAAAACTCTGGTTTTGGTCCAAAACAAAGCAAGAGGTGTGTAGGGTTTGAAAGGTTCAAAGCTGTAGTGTTCCGCTGAGGACTTCCGAGCACTTAACAAGCATACACGCATTCATCATTGGGTGTGTAAGTGGTGGCGTCCAAGTCGTGAGGGCGGTCAAAAATGGGGTGTCTACGGTAAGGCACCTCTACACAAACACAGCTACATCCTTCTTCATCTCCTTCGACCAAAACTGACGGTTAAGGTCGTGATATATCTTTGTGCCTACTGGGTGCACCGCAACGCGTGAATGGTGAAACTCTCTGAGTTTTTCCTCTCGGCAAGACTCCGACACGAAAAGACAGTCAAGGTATCTAACACTCAAGTTGGAATACAAGTTCAAGTCCTTCTCTACCTTTCCACTAAAGATCTTCTCCCGTAGGGTTTCTACCTCAAGGTCATCCCTCTGCGCTTCTATAACTCAGCTCACAAGTGTAGGTTGTGCAACTACCGAAAACAAAGCTGCCGACTCAACGAACTCACCAAGATACAAGTCAAACTCATCAATAGCACCCAACATCTCCCATTCTCAGATGGCAATACAAGCTACACTGCTAATGGATTTCCTACTCAAGGCATCGGCCACGACATTGGCCTTTCCTAGATGATAGTGCAACTCAAAATCGTAATCCTCTATAAACTCCATCCATCTCCTTTGCCTCAAATTCAGATCTTTCTGTGAGAATAGATACTGCAAACTCTTATGATCAGAAAACACCTCAAATTTCTCACCATAAAGGTAATGCCTCCAAATATTCAGGGCAAAAATCATAACTGCTAGTTCTAAGTCATGGGTAAGATAGTTCCTCTCATGTGTTTTCAATTGACGTGAGTCATAAGCTACTACTTTCCCTTTTTGCATTAAGACACAATCCAAACCTTCCCGTGAAGCATCACAATACACAGAATAGCCCAAACCCCTCTCAGGAATGATTAGCACTGGAGTAGTGGTAAGTCTAACCTTAAGCTCTTGAAATGACTTTTCACAAGTCTCACTCTACACAAATTTGATTCCCTTCCTCGTCAGTCTAGTCAATGGTGAGTCTTATCCAGATAAATCCTTTACAAACTGACGATAATAGCCGGCCAACACCAAGAAACTATGGATCTCAAAGGCATTCTTAGGTTGTTCCAAATCTTATACTACTTTTATCTTGGATGAATCTACAGTTACTCCTCCACCAGATACCACATGGCCAAAGAACTTTACTTCTCTCAACCAGAATTCACACTTATTGAACTTAGCATACAGTTTGTGGGCTTTAAGCAACTCAAGTACAACTCGCAGGTGTTCCTCGTGTTCCTCCTCAAAGGGTGAGTAAATCAAGATTTCATCAACAAAGACAACTACAAAACGGTCTAGGAACTCACGAAAGATCCGATTTATCAAATCTATAAACATGGCTGGTGCATTTGTTAGCCCAAAAGGCATCACCAGGAACTCATAATGGCCATACCGCGTATGGAATGCCGCTTTTTGGATATCTTCCTCCCTTACCCTCAACTGGTGATAACTCGATCTCAGGTCTATCTTAGAAAAGCAATAAGACCCTTTCAAATGATCAAACAAATCATCTATATGAGGCATTGGGTATTTGTTCTTAACAGTCACTTGGTTCAATTTTTGATAATCTATACAAAGTCGTAATGCCCTATCTATTTTCTTGGAAAAAGAGCCGGTGTAAATCTGGTGCTATAGAAATCGATGTGGGGCCAAGCACTAAATCAATAGAGAATTCAATCTCACGGTGATATGGCAAACTAGTGAGATCCTTAAGAAATACGTCCGGGTATTCACAACTACCATTGGCAATTCAACTCAAACTTCATCACACTCACTACCCAAGAAGTTTTCAAGGAGACAACTAAGCTGACTCCAACCTCACGGATTATAAACTGGAAATGAAGGTATATTAGCCTTGTCTCCCATGAAATAGAAACAATCGTCACTTAAGGTACATGCAGTAACCCTCTGACGGTAACAATATATGACAGCCCAATATGATGACAACTAGTCCATACCCAATAGAGCATCAAAACTCGATATGTAAGTTAACACAAATGCACAAAGAAACCGACGACTGACAACCTCTATCTTACAACCCCGACACCCCTGTTCCAATATAATCTCATTACCAACAAGTGACTCTACACTAAGTGGAGAAGCTAACTGGGCCAATTCTAATCCCAATGCCGATGCAAATGCAGACGAGATGAATGAATGGGATGCACCAGTATCAATTAACACATTGGCAATAGAATTACATAACAATAAGTTACATCGCACTACCGAAGGCGCTAGTACTAAGTCTGGCGTGATAACAGCATACCTACGCCCAGTAGGTCTCTGCTTCACCTGCTCATCCCTCGGAGCATAAGTCTGATACACTGACTGGGCCGAAGAGGCCCCTGGTTAGCCCTCGAGGCCTGTACTGACTGGGTAGGTTGATGGCTCTGTGTCGACCTCAAAGCAGACGCACTAGGTGTGCCATCCAACTGAGGACAAAACCTCTTCATATGCCCTAACTGCCCACACTGATAACAAGTAGGCGATTGCTCTCTCCTCTGACTTTGCCTTTGAGAACGAGTCGCAGGCGGTGCAGACTGTTGCCCTCCTCCTCTTTGCGAGCAAGCTAGAGACTTATGACTTAACTGGCTACACTTATAACAAGAGAAACCTCCCGGGTTAACTCTCTCTGAACTCGAACTCGATACAGGAAAGGTGGACCTAGACTATGCTGCCTGGGACTGCTGTGAGGTGGAATCCCTCTACCTCTTACTGTTCCCGTTCTCCCCTTGAACCTCCTGACTCTTCCTAGAGCCCTTTATCTGTTCCTACTCTGCCTGAACTACGGTCTCAAGATGAGCCACTGCCTCTCCAAGGCATCCGTAGTCCCTAATCATCGACCAAGCTACCTTGAAAAGGAGCTCGGTCCTTAACCTCTTTTCGAACTCAATACAACGCGCATTCCTCAGTCGCCATGACTTTTGGTACAAATCTAGAAAGGCTAGTGAAAGCTGCATCAAACTCAGCTGCCAGCAAGTTAAGCTTTTTAAGCTTCAGCAACTGATCTCTCAACTTCTCTCTAGTAGTGGGAGGGAAAAACTTGTCCTGAAAGGCATTGACAAAGGCCTCCAAAGTCACTTAATGTGCCCACGTGCATACTTACACCATTGACCCGTATCGCCCTTCAGTTGGAAGGATGCCAAGGTCACTTTTAGCCCATCGTCTTTGATGCCAAACATCTCAAACGTCTTCACCATTTGTTCTAGCCACTCATCCGCCTTCAGTGGCTTCTTTAGATCACCCAAAAACTCGTCTGAAATAGACCAGGAGAACTTCCTCTTTAAGAATGACGGCCCTGCTTTAACTACTTGGGCTTGGACTTGATTCTCAGCCCTGAGAATGTCTATGGATTCCTGCAAAGTTCAGGCCATTTCACGGGCCAAAGCACCCATGGCTTGGTGACCAACTAGTTTGGCCACATTGGTTTGAGCAATCCCTTCTTCTTATGCCGAAATCTTATCCGGTAAAGACATCTCATGCCTTCTAGGCCTACCATGCTTGCCATCACCACGTCCACGTGTTGACATCTTAGTGAAGGTAACAAAAGAGATTAGCACATTTACAAATGTGCCAAAGATAACTCACTTGCGTCCTAATGAGATGGACATCAGTAATTCACTCTACATAAGCACGTAGTCATATAAACACATATGAATTTCCTTCGTAGATAATGATCATCCCACGGCATGGCCAAAGTTCCAATTAGAAACAGCAGTGATCAAGTGCTCTTCTAATAGGACTTCTAGAAACCTGTAGACCTAATCAATATCTTAGGAATTAAATCTCATAACCATATAATCATATAAACATGTTATCACATAGCATTATAAACATACAAACATCTCTATCAAGCGAGATAAACCCATTGTGGTAAGAACCACTTCCCAAGTACCCAAAGTATTCAAATTCGGTATGCTCTGATACCAAGTTGTAAGGACCCGGTATAAATACAATAATCCATTCACAATATCAATAAACAACAACAATGATAAAGTAATTATCTTCCATTAAGTCCAATTGAGTTTACAAAAGAGAAACATATATGGTATACATTTACAATGCCTGGCCCTGAATCTATAGGATATGTTGCAAACTAAAGAAAGAGAATGGAAATTAAACAGATAAAAAATGCCTCAAGGCCTTACAGCTTTCCAAGGCAATGCTTGGGTACAACAAAAAGTGAACTTAACCTCAATACATTTAAAGCCCTTGGCTTGAATAAAAGTAAATACAGTAAATACACAAAAAAAAGCTCTCTCTCCAAGTCCTCCCTAGCTATTGCCTTGGCAGAGGCATATCATCAGCACCTGAAATGTTTTTCCCAGATGGGGTGAGCCAAAGCCCAGTAGAAATAATCCAACATAGTACATGAAGCTTAACAAAGCTATAAGGTGAATGCATATGCAATGCTCGTGCCAAAACATTTTTATATCCATTTTTAAAACTATGCAATGCCATAATAATATCATAAATAACTTCCTTTGGAGTAAAAAGATAGGCCAGTGAATCACGCTTTGTGAATATAATACAACACAACCTTTCCAGGAAATTTCTTCTGGAGGAAATCGTAAACCGGGACCCATGTAAACGTAAGCTATACAAACACTATTATTGCCATTTCACGGAAATTTCACCGCGGGATCAGTATCCATGTATGCACGTGGTTTTTAGGACTTTCATCATGGACACTCTGGCCAACTTATTTCAATATTACAATACATGTTTTCTAGATTCATCTATTTTTCTTAAAATGATAAACATTTCCAATGGATAAGCGTGAGATAATGCTCAATGCAAATGAATGAGAAATAATTTCAATTCTCCTAATTCACATGTAATTTCTTCAATGCTTATAGCTATCCTCCATCGATAGCCTATAACAGATATTTCTAAACAGATAAATAATTATCAATAAAGATAAACTCTCCAAATTTTTAAGAGGTGAGTGATAATACATATTTAACTCCATCATCCTCATCAACATCAATCCAATTTCACAATTTCAATATCGATCTCATATTTTATATTAAAACAACATTTGAGGCATTTAGAACAAAATCCCTTTCCTTTCCAAAATCAATCCCAAATATCAAAATCAACTATTTGTTCCCAACTCAATATTTTCTTCCATATCAAAATCATTTTCAAGGATCCATTTCAAAAACCCCTCTTTTGATTTTTACCAAAAACCCTTGATTGTTCCAAATCTTCAAAAATTTCAATATTGTTTAGAAATAACAAATAACTAAGTTAAAACTCATAAAAAGTATGGAAAGTATCTCCACGTCAAGTTAGAACACAAGAGAGAGAGTGAGGGAAACCCAAAGATGCCAAAAACGAACTTTGCTCCGGTTAGAACGAAGCCCTCATCAAGCTCTATCTTTTTTAACAAAGGCACGCTGGTGAATAGATCGACGGATCTAGGTATATGTGAGAGAAATAGGTGAGTTTTAGAGAGAGAGAGAGAGAGAGAGAGAAATAGGGTTTTGAAATGTTTAGAAAGAGAGATAGAAAAAAAAAGTGACTCAGAAAAGTGATTTTACGAACTGGTATATGCACAGTTCGCTCGAGCGCAAGATGTGTCGCTCGAGCGATCAAACACAATAAGTTTGACTGCTTGAGCGCAAGAAACCTAACTCGAGCCCAGAATACGAACTTCCAGTAGTTTTATAAGCAGAAGACTGCCGTTTGAGCACAAGACACTTCGCTTGAGCGAAGAATACAAACTCCCAGTATTTCTATAGACCTGCAAAAGTATTGGAGGTTCACAAAGAACGGTCAAGCTCAAGAAGTGTCGCTTGAGCGAAGGAACAAAATTTTGGGCAACAACCGTTTGAAAAACAAGCTATCAACCTGTTCCAAACATAACCAACACAACTCAAAAGCCAAATTCAAAGAGAAATAATATGACACAAGACTAGAACGCCCATATACAATAATAAATCTGGATCCAAAACATCAAATTGGTCAGATCTAATCCAGAATCGCTATTATATATGAATATATGTGGAATTTGTATGTGATAGGTACAACTTGTATCTGATAGAGATAAGGGTTAGTATCGGTCTATTTTTTATTTTTATTTTTATTTTATTTTTTGACGTAAAATCTGTACAGTCAAATTGCTCTCACATTAAATTGTAAGTAATTTTAAACCTGATTAAATTTAAACAAATTATTCAATACTTTGTCTCCTAGCAGTTTGTTTCCTAAAAGTCTAACACAAAAAATGATAAATTTTATAATTTAGACCAATAACTATTTTTTGAAACACCATCTAAACTGATGGCATGAATATTAAGTAATTTCTCATTAATTTGATATCAGACCTAATCTAGTTACTTTAAATTGTCCACCTAACTTGACATATATAACCTATTAAAATGTTTTTGGTCTTAAAGTATATTAAATTTGAGTTTTTTAATAATTATTTGAATATTTGGACAATATTTTGACCTTTTAACCTATGTTTGAATTTCCCATCAAAAAAATAAAATAAAATAAACTTACATTTGAATTTATGCTCTAAACAAAACATTTATATATTTCTTATCCTTTGTTTTTATTATTATTTTTTTTAGAGTTTATTCAATTTGTGTAGAAAACCGGGACCCATGTAAACGTAAGCTATACAAACACTAGCTCTACAAGTTTGATAAGGCGTTACCGAGTCAATTTTACTTAAAATTCTTAATTAAATTTTATTAATATTTATTTCAAGAAAAATGAGATAAAAGTTTATTTTTTAGACTCATTTTTATAGAGCTAGTGATTTATCAAGAAAATAATTTGTTGATAATTAGAGAATATTTAATTCAACCAATCATCTTCTTGACACATCACTGAGTCTAAAAGGTATTTCTAATTTTTAGACCTAAATAGTAATACTCTTATTTCAATTATAGAATGTGGATTCAAGTAAAGCTGATGTAACATTGCCATATCAACTTTACGTTAATATTTCACCCATAAAAAAAAAAAAAAACTTTATGCTAATATTTATTTCAATTATAGAATGTGGATTCAAGTAAGCCAATGTAACCTTCCTATATCAACTTTTTGTAATATTGTTCTGATGCAACATTGTTATATTAACTTTATGTCAATATTTCCCCCATAAAAAATTTAAAAAAAAAAAAAACTTTATGGTAATATTTATTTCAACTATAGAATGTGGATTCAAGTAAGCTGAGGTAACCTTGTTATATCAACTCTACATAATATTGTTAATAGACTTTAAGTATTCACACAAAAATATCATATATTCAATTTTAGTAACACATTTTTATTTATTTAATTTTTTAATTGTAAAGGGTGAGTACCACAAGTTGATAAGGCTTTGCTACCAGAGCTGCCTTGAGGTGAGGCGATAAAGGTGGTCGTTTTGGACCTCTAAATTTGAACAAAATTTAGGACCCTAAATCAGGGCTAGGTATTATGGTGTGTTATTTCAAAATTATCTGAATGCTAATCAAATACATTTATTTTCATGTTATCATATGATGCCATTTCGGTTCATGCCCATTTGCTTTGTCGTTAATTCACTAATTTTGTGTATTATTATAGTTGTGTTAAAAATTCTTATTCTTATTCTAAATTAATTTTAGCTCTTATAGCATTGGTAGATCGAAAAAATAAGGATTTGATTTAACTAATTTAAATTAAAGGCCCCTTATAAATTATAAATGCTTAGTTAGTAATTTTGAATCTAAAAATACAATAAAAGCAACATGGGCAATTACATTGAGACCCCTGAGGTTTATGTTCAAACTTAACCAAAACTTCCAATAACAAAACCCCACAAACAATAAGATGGAAAGGGGTTGAACAACCAATAAGACAAGGGATATCCGGATCTAAAAAAATGAACTGGTCAGGTCTAAACTAGAGTCGTTATAATCTCCCCCCTTAAGGAATTTCGTCCTTAAAATTATAAATCAAGTAACAACACCCTGTTTAAAACAATTACAACTATAATAACAAGTTGAATCTCACCACCATGACCCATCCACTGGTCATTCATTCTCAAAACAATGATAACAAGTTTTCAATATTGAAAATACAATTCATTTTTCCTAAAACATATACAATTTGCATATATCATCATCATAACAAGATTTTCATTACACATTTTAAATGTTAACAAAAGGATCCGAATACTTCTCACAGACTTTTGCCTCACATTCCCAAGTTGCCTCCTCAATCCCGTGGTGTCTCCCCAACACCTTTACCAATGGAATTGTCTTGCCTCGCAAGACATGGTCCCATGTATCTAGGACTCTAACGGGTCTCTCCTCACATAAGGTATCCTCATCTACTTCCAACTCGGTCCAATCCAACACATGTGACAAATCCGACTCATACTTTCGAAGCATACAGATATGAAACACGTCATGAACCTCGAAACGTTGTGGCAACAAGACCAAGCAATAAGCTACCTCCCCAATACGTTCTAAAATCTCAAAAGGCCCAATAAATCTAGGAGACAACTTCCCGCTCTTTCCAAATCTCATCAAACCTCACCCGGGTGATATTTTTAAGAAGACATGATCTCCTATCTCGAATGATAATGATCTCCTCCTACAGTGGGCATAGCTCTTCTAATGACTCTGAGCCGAAACCAACCTCTAACAAATAAGTGCAACCTTCTTCGTCATTTCCCAGACTAACTCTGGGCTTAACATTGCTGCGTCACCCACCTTGGCCCAACACACAGGAGATCTATATAGTTGGCCATACAAGGCCTCAAATGGTGCTATGCCAATACTCACCTGAAAGCTATTATTGTAGTCGAACTCCACTAAAGGCAAGTGCCTCTTCCATGACACCTTAAAGTCAAGAACACAACCCCGAAGCATATCCTCTACGATCTGAATGGTACGCTCTAACTGCCCGTCAGTCTGAGGATGATAAGCGGTACTAAATGTCAATCTAGTGCCCAAAGCATTATGTAGGCTTTGCCAAAACCGAGCCGTGAAACACAGATCTTTGTCTGAAACAATAGTGACAAGGACCCCGTGAAGTCGAACTATGTCTCTAATATTCAGGTCGGCAAGATAATCTACCAAGTCACTTGTGCAAATAGGTACAAAGTGTGCTGACTTGGTTAATCGATCAACTATAACCCACACTACATTATTGCCCCGTTGAGTTCTAGAAAGACCCACAACAAAATCCATTGTGACATGCTCCTGCTTTCACTCGGCTATAGGTAAGGGTTGCAACAAACCCGCTGGCCTCTAATGCTTGGCCTTCACTTCTTGACAAGTAAGGCTCCTCAATACAGACAGGGCTATGTCTCTCTTCATTCCGCTCCACCAGAACTAGTGACTAAGGTCGTGATAGATCTTTGTGCCTCCTGGGTGTACACAAGGCGTGAATGGTGAAACTCTTAGAGTACCTCAACTCTACAAGACTCTAGCATGAAAAGATGATCAAGATATCTAACACTCGAGTTGGAACTGACATTCAAGCCCTTCTCCACCTTCTAACTAGATATCTTCTCTTGGACAGACTCTATCTTGTAAACACCCCGTTGTGCTTCTACAACTCGACTCACAAGGGTAGGTTGTGCAACTATGGTAAACAAAGTTGTCGGAACCGCCCAGATGCAACTCAAACTCGCCAATTGCGCCCAACATCTCCCATTCCCGGATGACAATACTAGCTACACTGTTAATGGATTTCCTACTTAAGGCATCAGCCACTACATTAGCCTTCCCCGAATGGTAGTGTAACTCTAAGTCATAATCCTCTATAAATTTCATCCACCTTCTCTGCCTCATATTCAAATCCTTCTGTGAAAACAAATACTTCAGACTCTTGTGATCAGAGAATACCTCAAACCTCTCACTATACAGATAATGTCTCTAGATTTTCAAAGCAAAGATCACTGTTGCTAGCTCTAGGTCATGAATAGGGTAATTTCTCTTGTGTGTTTTCAACTGTTGTGAACCATAAGCTACTACTTTCCCCTCTTGCATCAAGACACAACCTAAACCTTCCCAAGATGCATCACAATACACAAAATAGCCCAAACCCCTCTCCGAAATAATCAACACTGGAGCCGTGTTAAGTCTAGCCTTAAGCTCTTGAAATGACTTCTCACAAGTCTTATTCTACATAAACTTAACTTCCTTCCTCGTAAGTCTAGTCAACAATGATGCTAATCTAGAGAATTCCTTCACAAAATGACGGTAATACCTAGCTAATTCCAAGAAACTCTGGATCTCAAAGGCATTCTTAGGCTGTTCCCAATCTTGCACTACCTCAATCTTGGAAGAATTTACAGCCATCCCTTCTCCAGATACCACATAGTCTAAGAATTTCACCTCCTTCAACCAAAACTCATACTTCCCGAACTTAGCATACAATTTGTGGGCTCTAAGCAACTCGAGTACAATTCGCAAATGTTCCTCGTGTTCCTCCTCAGAGGGTGAATAAATCAAAATATCATCAATGAAGACAACTACAAAACGGACTAGGAACTCACGAAAGATTCGATTCATCAAATCCATAAACAAGGCCGATGCATTAGTTAACCGAAAAGGAATCACTAGAAACTCATAATGGCCATACCGTGTGCAGAATGTCGCCTTCTAGATATCCTCTTCCTTCACTCTCAATTGATGATAACCCGATCTCAAGTCTGTGTTAGAGAAACAACAAAACGCCTTCAACTAATCAAACAAGTCATCTATATGAGGCAATGGGTACTTGTTATTAACAGTTACCCAATTCAACTTCCAGTAATCAATACAAAGTCACAAAATACCATCCTTTTTCTTGGTGAAGAGAGTCGGTGCTCTCCAAAGCGAAGTACTAGGGTGGATAAAGCCCTTGTCCAACAATTCCTCGAGTTGAATCTTCAACTCACCCAACTCAACAGGTGCAAATCTATACAATGCCATAGAGATCAGTGTCGTGCCAGGCACTAAGTCAATATACACTGGCAACAAGACTCTATCAACCCGATCCCCCAAGAAATAAAAACAGTCACCACTTGAGGTATATACGGTCACCCTCTGGCTATAACGGTCTATAACAGACTGATAAAATCACAACCAATCCATGCCTAATATAATATCAAAGCTTAACATATCAATCAACACAAATTCAAAAGGAAGTCGGTGACCCGCAACCCCTATCTCACAACCTTAACATCCCTAGTCCAACACAACCTCTTCACCGACTGATGACTCTACCCTGAATGGAGATGCTAACTGAGCCACTTCTAACCCCAATGCCGATGCAAATGAAGACGAGATAAAAGAATGGGATGCACTAATATCAATCAACACATTGGAAATAAAATTAAACAACAAAAGTTACTTCTCATTACTGAAGGCGCTGGCACTAAATCTGGCATGGCAACAATATGCACACACCCTGTAGGTCTCTGCTTTACCTACTTACCCCTCAGAGCACAAGTTTGATGCATGGATTGAGCTAAAGAGGCCCCCTGATTAGCCCTCGAGGCCTATACTAACTGGATAGGCTGATGACTCTGTGTTTGCCTCGAACTAGACGCACTAGGTGTGCCACCTAACTAAGGGCCAAACCTCCTCACATGTCTTGACTGCCCACACTGATAACAGGTAGGTGGCTGTCCTCTCTCCTAACTCTGGCTCTAAGGACGAGCCGAAGATGGTGCAAACTGTTGCCCTCATCCTCTCTGCGGGCAGGTTGGAGACTTGTGACCCAACTGGCCACACTTAAAACAAGTGAAACCTCCCTGATTACCTCTCCCTAAACCCAAACTTGGTACAAGAAAGGTGGATCTAGACTGTGCTCCCTGGGACTGCTGTGGGTTGGAACCCCTTTGCCTCTTACTATCCCGCGTCTCTCCCTAAACCTTTTAACTTCTTTACTTGGAGCCCTTCATCCTCTCCTCTTCTATTTGAATCATGGTCTCTGAGTGAGTCACTGCCTCCACAAGACGACTGTAATCCCGAATCATGGACACGACCACCTTCAAAAGGAGCCTGGTCCCCAGGCTCTTCTCAAATTCCAAACAACGACATTCCTCTATTTCTACCAACTCAGGTGCAAACCTCAACAGACTAGTGAAGGCAGCCTCAAACTCGGCCACTAGTGTGTTGAGCTGCTTGAGCTTCAAGAAATGCTCTCTCAACTTCTCTCTGACAGTGGAAGGCAAAAACTTATCCTGGAAGGTGTTGACAAAAGCCTCCCAAGTCCTCCCAATGCGTCCCCGTGAACATTTATCTCAGGACTTGTTATTTTTTAAAAAGCAATTGATAGGTGGAAAATATGTAAGAACATAAAAAATTTTACGCGGTTTCCTCAATATGAAGTACGTCCATAGGTCTAATTCTACTATTAACCAAAAGTTTACAAATGAGATACAAATGTCTCACAATCACCCTTAGGTAAATTTTAAATAATCACAAAATAATTGAGAAGAAATATCTCACTAAATAGATGGACAAATGTCTTCAAACATACTGTAAAAGACCCAAACCAACCTGAACTGTAGCTGTCAAAATGCCCTAAAGTAGTCCTTCAAAATTGAACTGAAACAGAGTTTCCAAGTAGAAGCAGAGCCAGAAGCAACAACAACAAAACACAAAGACTTTGACTTGTCCTTAATATCCCAGCCAAATACACGCAACACTATTTGAATGAGGCCACTGAGAATATATCAGCAGCAAGCATAAACAAATACAAAGGAGTATTTCAAGTCTTTTGGACTTTCAATGAGACAAACTATGATTTTTAACACCAAATGACCAATGGAAAAACAAGCATGCCAGCTGCCAACAAACATGATTTTAATACTCCAGTAGATCTCTAAAAGTCAGATATAAGAGCATCACTAGTGGAGGTGTTAACATTCCACTAGTGTCAGATGCTAAGTATTTGGTAGCCAAATTCAATTTTGCTCATACAATGGAATAGCTAAGCTGTCTGGATCTCAAAGGCATTTTTAGGCTACTCTCAATCTTGTACTTTGCATATCTTAGATGAATCCATAGTTACTTATTCTCTAGAGACAACATGGCCTAGGAACTTAGCTTTCTTGAGCCAAAACTCACATTTGCTGAACTTAGCATACAATTGGTGAGCCCTAAGCACATCTAATTCAACTCGTAAGTGCCTATCGTATTCTTCCTCGGAGGGTGAAGAAATCAAAATGTCATTGACGAAGACAACCATAAACCGATCTAAGAACTCACGGAAGATTGATTCATCAAGTCCAGAAAATGAAGTTAGTGCGTTGGTGAGCCTAAAAGGCATCACTAAGAACTCATAATGACCATAATGTATATGGAAGGTCGTTTTCAGATTATCCTCCTCATTACCCTCAACTGGTGATAACCTAACCCTAAGTCTATCTTCGAGAAGCAACAAGACTACTTAAGTTGATCAAACAAGGCATTTGTTTTTGGTAGTTACCCAATTCAATTTGCGGTAGTCAATACACAGTCGCAATGTACCTTCTTTATTCTTCGCAAAGAATGATAGCGCTCCTCAAGATGAGGTACTAGGGTGTATAAAATCCTTATCTAACAAATCTTGAAACTGTGCCTTCAGCACATACAACTCCCCCAGGTGAAAATCTATATGGTGTCCTGGAAATAGGATTCGTGCCCGGCACCAAATCAATAGAGAACTTAATCTCTCTATGTGGTTGTAAACTAGTGAAATCCTTTGGAAACATTCGGTAAGTCATCCCAAACAATACTATCCTCATCCGTTAAAGTGATGGCAAAGAGGAAACCCAACTCTCCTCAACCCTTAAGGTCATATAGTGGAGGAATACAACTTTCACCCTAATCACATAAGATGTAAAAACAATCACTGGATGGTGTACACATTGGCACTCTTCTACGGTGAGAGTCTATCGAAGTCCAGAAATAAGTCTACCAGTCCATACCCAATATCACATTAAAAGCATGCATATCCAAAACAATAAAATCAACGGAGAGTCGACGATCCACGACTCAATCTCACAAGAGTGGCATACTCGACCAAATACCACCTTACCCCCAACTGGTGTCTCAACAAGCAAAGGAGACTCCAACAGATCAAAATTCAAACCCAAAGAAAATGCAAAGAAAAATGATATAAATGAATGAGACGTACCCGTATCTATCAATACATTGGTCACAAAATGGAACAACAAAAAGTTGCCTCTCACAACAGGAGGTTCTGGCAACTGATCAGGCATGGCAACAACATACACATACCCTGGAGGTCTCTAATCTACCTGCTCACCCCTTGGAGTATAAGTCTGATACACGAACTGAGCCGAAGTGGCTTCCCGATTTGCCCTCAAGGCCTGAACTGACTAAGCCGACAAATAACTCTATGTCTGTCTCAAACCAGACACACTAAATATGCCACCTAATTGAGGGCAAAACTTTCTCAATTGATTAGTCTGCTTACACTAATGACAAGTAGGTGGCTACCCTCTCCTTTGGCTCTAATTTTGAGAACGAGTCAAAGACTGTGTTGACTGCTGCCCTCATCTCTTCTGTGGGCAAACTAGAGATTTGTGACCTAACTGACCACACTTGTAGCACAAGAAACCACCTTGATTGCCTCTTCCCAAACTAGAACTCGGTATTGGAAAAGTGGATCTAAACTACTACCCCTAAGACTGTTGTGGAGTAGAACCCCTCTGCCTCTTGTTATCCCTTACGTTCTCCTAAGATTTCTGTTATCTTTGCCTATAACTCCTCACCCGTTTTGTCTCCGTCAGTATCACAATCTGTAAATGTGCCGCCGATTCCACTAAGCACCCATAATATCGAATCATGGACTTGACAACCTTAAAAATGAGCCCGGTCTTTAACCTCTTCTCAAACTCGACATAACGACGTTCTTTCGTCACCACGAGTTCTGGTGCGAACCTTAAAAGGCTAGTAAAAGTTCAAACTCAATTACTGGTTTGCTCAACTACTTGAGCTTCAGAAATTGCTCTCTTAACTTCCTTCGAGCAGTGGGTGGTAAAAACTTATCCTGGAAGGCATTGACATAAGCCTCCCAAGTCACCCCAATATGACCCTTCACGTACTTCCACCACTGACCTGCGTTAGCTTTGGGTTAAAAGGCTGCCAAGTCACCCTCAAACCATCGTCATTGATGCCAAGTATTTTAAATGTTTTCACCATATGTTCTAACCAATCATCTGTCTTTTGTGGCTCTCTTAGATTGCCCACAAACTCATCCGGATTTGACCAGAAGATCTCCTTTTTTAGAAAGGATGACCCGGTCTTAGCAACATTGGCCTAGACTTGATTCTCAATCCTGAAAACGTCCATGGATTCCTACAATGCTCCAGTCATTTCTCAAGCCAAAGCTCTCATGGCTTGTTGGCCCACAGGCTCGACCACATTTGCCTAGCCAACGCCCTTCTTCTGTGCCCAGATTTCATCCTAAATTGGCACTTCTTAACGTCTAGGCCTATCGCTCCTACCACAAGCATGTCTACATCTTGACATCCTAATAAAGGTAACACAACGATTTAGCACATTTACAATGTGCCTAAATGAATTCACACACGTCCTAAAATAATGAACAACACGATAATTCACTCCACGTAAGCACCAAATCACGTATTCACAAACGAATTTCCTTTCTAGATAATAATCATTCCGTAACATCGCCAGAGTTCTTGTTAGAATTAGCAGTGATCAAGCGTTGTTCTAATGGGACTTCTAGAAATTCATAAACATAATCAATATCTTAGAAACTAAATCCCACACTCACGTAATCACATAAACATGTTATCACATAGCATACCAGGAATACACCTAATATTGTCTAGCGAGACAAGTCCATTATGGTAATAATCACGTCCCACGATCGTAAAGTATTCAAACCTAGTATCTAATGTCCTAAGTTCTAGACTTGACCGGTATTGCGTAGTCAGATAGTTTGTTTTAATTTTTGTGTTCTGATTATCGTATTAGGTCGTTGGGATTTCATTTCAACTCTTACTTAACCTCTCTTAACGTTTCTGGGTTAAAATTTTGAGTTTTGGACGTTTGGACTTGTATTTAGGTGTGAAATTTGAATTTTGGCTTTGGCTGGTAAAACTGCTTATGCAGATTTGGCAATTGCTCAAATGGAATCACACAAGGTTTTTTGGACGATTCTAGGCAGAAACCACTCGTGCAGATATGAAATTCTGCTCATGCCGATTTTGTTAAAAATTTGGGTTTTTCTCTGACCCAAACCGCCTGTGAGAGGCATTAGAATTCGCTCGTGAGGATTTGGAATTTCGCTTGTGCGGAATTTGAACCACTCATGCGGATTTTGGCGCGTCTATCTTGAATTTTGAGGCCTTTTCCTCAAAACTGATGCAAAAAATGTGTTTTATACACTTTTCATTTCTCTGCCTTTCTATCTCTGTCTCTCTCTCTCTCTATATATATTCATCTTTTCTCCTCCATCTCTCTACAAACCCACCCAAACCGAAACGTCCCTCTAAGATTTAGCAAAAACCTTTAAGAATTTTACAGGGCTTTTTATGTCATGGCCCAAACCCGCCCCCGTGGTTTAAGGACATAACCGGCCAGTAATCAAGCGATTACCTACGGCCTTGAACCAAACCAAATATTTTAACAGAGTTAATGGGGGCCAGACGGAAGCAATTTAAAACTTTATCCATAGAGCTGTGCTTACATGGCATATCATAACAAACCATACATATGCATATTAATAACTCAAAACAAAATATGTACTACATAGGGTTCTGTACATACATGATCTTATAAGTCTAAGTCAACCTAAGGAAACTATATACAGCATATTCAAAGACTTCACCCACATGACAAAATAAAACAACCTTTGTTGTCCCACACAAGTTTTATCAGACTAGCCTTTGGCCCATTCAAACTTTCATGTCAAACTGGCCTCTGGCCCATTCGTTCATGTCAAACTGGCCTCTGGCCAATTCATTCATGTCAAACTGGCCTTTGGCCCATTCATTTATGTCAAACTGGCCTCTGGCCCGTTCATTCATTCATGTCAAAATGGCCTTTGGCCCATTCATTTATGTCAAAATGGCCTCTAGCCCATTCATTCATGTGAAAATGGCCTCTGGCCCATTCATTTATTCATAACAAACATTCGTCCATAATTCAAACTAGCACTTGTAAGGCTTATAAAGAAATAAACAATTGGACAAATGACAAGTTTCAAAATATCGATATTACTCACAGTGATCGGTTGGTTGGTTGGTTTGCCCTGGAGCTCGACCCTACACATTCCATGAACACAAAAGGGTCACAAACAATTCAATCTGTACTAAATTCACATCTTCCTCTTTAGGCTTCATTCTTATCTCTTTAACTCAATTACAACGCTCAATGCATGCCTAAGAGTACTTGGAAGTGAAAGAGAATAGAAAATGAAACACAGAATGTCTTTTCAAAATTTCAGCAAACAGGGTCCCCACTCGAGCGGACCCTTGAGGCCTGCAAAAGTACTGGATATGCCAAATTTACGCTCGATCGCGAACTCTGGCACTCGAGCGGAAGGCCTCTCCACATGGCTCCCCGTTCGAGCGTGAACTTCCCTGCTCGAGCAGACACCATGTCTGCAGAAAATACTGGGAACACGAATTTCACGCTCGAGCGGCGGTTTCCCTGCTCGAGCGGGAATCAAAATTCTGGAAAATCCAAAACATGTTCTTTAGCTTCAATTCGACATTCAAAGGTTCTAGATGCATGCTTTTGGCTCAAACATCACATATACATGTACTAACATGGTATAAACACCAAATCACAACATTATGAAGCTCAATTTCACAAATTAATCACATGCATGTCCCAATTTACACCAAATTCATTACCAACATAATAATTTCATGCATTCAACACTTACACCCTTGTGTGTTGTACATGCATGTGGCAAATTACTCTCATTCTCAACTTAGATGATGAAGAGAAGGTCAAAATAAGAGCTTTAATCAAAATCTCCCATGGATTATACATTTTGTGCTCAAACATGCAATTTCAAAACAATTCTTCACATACATGTGCATATAGACTACCAAATCAACAAAACCAACTCAAATCATGTTAACTCTTACTCTTGATCGCCCAACTAGCTTGAATACACAAAATCACAAGTTCGAACTTATGAACCAAGGGGTGACTACTCACATAGGAGCTTAATCCTTACAATTTATGGCAAATTCTTGAGTGTGCCTTCAAGATCACCATGCTTTGAGGCCAAAACTCCAATTTCCTTCACCCTCCCTCTCTCTAGCCGACCCTCTCCTTTTCCTTAGAGTTTATAATCAGCCAAGTCAAGCTAAAGAAGAGAAATTGAGTGTGTAGTGCTCATATAAAAGCCCCTCTTGTTATATTATTTTAATATATAATAATAGAGCACTAATTCACTAATTAAACCAATTTAATCTGATCCGAATTAATTTCCAATTAAATTTCACCGTAGGCTCTAAAAATTACGCTAATCACAATGGCATAATCAATTTTGGTTTTGGTGGCCGATAGGGCCTTCAATTTCATTCCCAAAGCAGATAATCAAACAGATATTCCTACGGTGAACAGATAGAAATTCGAAACCACATATTTTCACATAATGGCACACAAAATCATGTTAAACACATAACCATACTCATATTAAGGACCAATTAACATATTGCGGAACAGTGATATCACAGTCTTTCCCCCTTTAGGAAGTTTGGTCCCTCAAACTTATTGTACCTTCGTCTGGAAACAAATGTGGATATCGCATGTGCATTTCATCCTCTTTTTCCCGCATGGAATCCGTCTCATAGTGTTCTTTCCATTCTACTTTCACCATTGGGATGGACTTGCTTCTCAATTGTTTCACTTGCCAGTCAACGATTCGTTCCGGCCATTCGGCGTACTCCATATTTTCATCAATAGCTACCCGGTGATAATCAATCACATGGAACGAGTCTCGGAGGTAACCCCTCAACATCGACACATGAAACACGTTATGGATTTGTTCGAATCTCGGTGGCAAAGCAACTCTATAGGCAACTGGGCCAAGCCTTTCCAGAATCTGAAACGACCCAATGTAACGGGGCGATAACTTGCCATTCTTTCCAAACCTGTCTTGGCCCTTCATCGGAGATACACAGATGAACACATGGTCACCAACCTCATACTCAAGAGGTCTTCTCTGAACATTTGCATAATTCTTTTGTCGGTCCTGAGCAGTTTTGAGCCTTTGCCGAATAATCTTGATTTTCTTAGAAGTGTCTTGCACAATTTCAGGCCTAAGTAAAGCTCTATCCCCGACTTCTGTCCAACAAATAGGTGATCTACATCTTCTACCATACAAAGCCTCGTATGGTGCCATGCCGATGCTGGAGTGGAAGCTGTTATTGTATGCAAACTCTGTAAGTGGCAAATAGTCTTCCTAACTCCCCTAAAAGTCCAAAGCACACATCCGAAGCATGTCTTCCAAAGTCTGTATTGTTCGTTCTGATTGCCCATCGGTCTGTGGATGGAATACAGTACTGAATCTTAGTTCTATCCCCATACCTTCCTACAAACTCTTCCACAATCTAGATACAAATTTCGAATCTCTATCCGACACAATGGATACCAGAACTCCGTGTAAACGGACAATCTCATCAATATAAATGGTAAACAGTCTATAAGCATTAAACGTGGTTCTAACGGGTAGAAAATGTGCAGATTTAGTCAGTCTATCAACTATAAGCCAAATAGAATCCATACCTCGAGAAGTCCGAGGTAGGCCAACAATGAAATCCATAGTCACATGCTCTCACTTCCATTTAGGAATAGGGAGAGGTTGAAGTAGACCGCTTGGTTCTGATGTTCAGCTTTGACTTGCTGACATTGAAGACACTTGGACACATATTCTGCAATTTCTTTCTTCATTTTAGGCCACCAATAGGTTTGTTTCAAATCCTGATACATTTTATTATTACCCGGATGCATAGCAAATACGGATCTGTGGGCTTCATCTAAAACCCTCTTCTTTAGTTTCGAAATATCTGGGACACACATTCTGTTCCAAAATCTTAACACTTCATTCTCAATGCCAAACTCTGCTTTCGGACTTGTCTCAAATTCATCAATCACTTTCTTGAGGAATTCATCCTCTTTCTGCTTCTGCTTGATTTCGTCAATGATTGCCGGCTCGGCTGTAATAGCGGCTATCAATCCACCCTGTTCACACATTACCACTTCAATTTCAGATTTTTCAAAATCTTGCAAGATCTCTTTCTGTTTACTAAGCAAACAAGACATACTCCCCCTTGATTTTCTACTCAAGGCGTCAGCAACTGTATTAGCTTTCCCGGGGTGATACTGAATCTCCAGATCATAATCCTTTATCAATTCCAGCCATCTCCTCTGCCGCATATTCAACTCTTTCTGTGTGAAAAAGTATTTCAAACTTTTGTGATCCGTGTAGACTTCACACTTTGCTCCATACAGATAATGCCGCCAGATTTTCAAAGCAAAAACAACTGCGGCCAATTCCAAA
>NW_021027624.1:14470-47263 GCF_004153795.1 Camellia sinensis | reverse complement strand
TGTTTACATGTATTTCGGTTGTCTTATTTTCATCATATGGCCACTGATGTGAGTGTGGCTGTGGTCCACTCATATTGGTGTAAGTCCATCTTGCATTATGTATGCCATTTAGTTCACGTTGTTGCATGATTTGATCATTGCATTGTGTATGCCTTGTTCGTTTCGTTGTGTTTGTTAGTCTTCATATGCATTGCGTATGCCATATAGAATCATCTTGCATTGAGTATGTCATTGATTATTTCATAGCATTGTGTATGCTAGTAGCATGTTTGCATGTCATCCCTTGCATGTTTGCGTCATTCAGTGGCATTTGCATCTAGGTTGCATGTTAGAGTTGCATTCATGCATGTCATGTATATTGCATTGTGTTTGGAGTAGGGTTTAGTCCAAACATGGGAAACGAGGGATGTTTCGTACTCCAAGTCACGAATGGTGCCTCAATTCTCGGTCGCCGACACTCTTGACTATCCATGATAGAGTCGTTGGCTTTAGTTGCTCATATGTGCATTCATGTCCCATTGAGTCGTGCAATTTGACTCATCGGCCATTGTGCATCGAGATGCGTTATTGATGGTACGAGGATCGAGGACTACACTTCCTAGAGCTTGTGCAATGATAGGGAGAGTGGTCATGCACACATTTGTTGAAAATACATTGCCTTTTCTCTCTCTTGCCTTTGTTGCAGAAAAACCAGAAACCAGAGGTGGAAACTAGTCGGCCGACCAGATTTTCTGGCAGGCCGACCACCCTCTTTGGTCTCCACCACAAAGGGTGGTCGGCAGGTGGTCTCTCATGCGCTAATAACTAGTCGGTGGCCTTCCCAAGGTGGAGTTTCAGCCTTCTGGAGCTTTGTGCAAGTTTCTGAGATCAATTGCAAACAAGGGTGAGGCGAGGCATTGCGATGGAATTTACCGACAAGGCGACTCGAGCATGCATATACCCTTCGCCATTCGAAACAGAGCTGAGCCAGTCCATTGGATTTAGTTTGCATGCTAGTTTATTGCTTACTTAGTTAATTTGTTGATTAATTAATGTTGTGTAATAATTAGTTGTAATTTGTTATTTAGCTTAGATTAGTTAGATGGTTTGTACTATTCATTCGGACCCTCCGAACGAGGGCACAATTGTAATAAGTGTGCGTGTGTGTGATGTATGTCTTCCAACCCCACGTCTTTCTCCCTTTTATTTACCAGCTTATGATGGTTAGATTAGGGCATGTTTCAATTAGCATACTTATGCTTGCATGTTTTGCATCATTCATCTGTATTGCATGCACCGGGCTCGGCGCATCATACTAACTGCATTGTATTCCAATTCTAAATTGAATACGTGTTAGCTGTAGCATCTCATATGCCGTTCTTAGGATAGCCGAGCCTATTTCTAGTTGCATTTTGCATGTGTTGCGTTAACCATCTTAACATGAACTAGGATCATGCATTGATTACTAACTAGTTTCTATTTTGGCTCGGAGTACTCGGTAAGTGTTTATACCTTAACATCCTTGCATGCGTGTGAGTGACTGCCATGATAACATGCTTACCATGAGGCTATTTGCTTATGTGCTATAACTGCCTAAATGCCTGTGGGTGGAGGTTGGGTTATTTGAATCGGAACAATGCATTGAATGAGAGTTTTAAGCCCACTTGAGAGTGGCAAAATCATGTTTTCTACGCCCACCTGAGGGTGGAAAAATCCACGTCTTAGCCTACTTGCGAGTAGCACCTTCAAACCGTTTTTCAAAACGAACATGAGATATTTTGTTCCAATTCAGGCGACCCAATCTATACTTATATGCTGTGCGCATCATATAGTAAATCTAGGCTAATAACCGGAATAAGAGCACATAATGTTTTTAAAACTCGATATCATGGTTAGTAAAGGCCGATCTTTGATCGAGCGAGCAGGGGTGCTCACGAAGTGACCTACTCCAATCGTACCCAAGTTTCCGAGGTGAGGCAACTTTGGTGATGACGGACACGTGGCCTTAGGCAAGCGAGTCAGGGTTTCCTAAATTCCCCAAAATAAAATATTTAAGTGGCGACTCTGTATCTGGCAAAGCAGTCCATGCTTGGCACTTCTTTAAAAAAAAAATTTGTTTTCAAAAACGATTTGCCAGATTTGGACTCTTTGATGATTTCATCGGTCTTGCATTGCACTCTGTAAGATTAGATACAGGACCGTGACAATCGAGTCCGAACTGTAGTGAGGCCCGAGGGCGCTTCTACAGTTTCTGGCGACTCTGCTGGGGAATTAGAGAACTTGACTCGAACTCATGATATCTTGTTTTGACTATACTTATGTGTTTCTTTGCATTGCATTTGCATTGGTGCGCCTAGGACACCGTGTTTGCCATCTGCTTGCTGCCTCAAAGCTTCTGCCATTTCCTGTATCAGTCTTTCCATTCAGTCTATTCTGGCAGTAGGGGACTCCTCTATCTCATCACCCCTTGTTCTCACCATTTGATTAAACTTGCATTATACTTTATACAAAAATTCCACAAATATGCATATACTAGAGAGCATATATAGTTAAATAATTTGCAATGCAAGTAAATCACAACTTATAGCACATAATTGTTCAAATCAAAACACTTAAGCATATTCTTGATCCTTTCAAATTCAGACTTATCACATGAATTCATCCTAGATCTTTTCTAAACGCTTATTGTTCATTTGGACAAGTGTGTGAGTTATTAACTCGTGCCCCGATACCACTTTGTCATGACCGGAACCTGTCCCCGTGGGTTAAAGACATAGCTGGCCAGTAATCAAGCGATTACCTACGGCCTTGAACCAAACCAAACGTATTTTAACAGAGTTATTACGGGCCAAACGGAAGCAATTTAAAACTTTATCCATAGAGCTGTGCTTACATGGCACATCATAACAAACCATACATATGCATATTAATAACACACAACAAAATATGTACTACACAGGGTTCTGTACATACATGATCATATAAGTCTAAGTCAATCCAAGGAAACTATATACAACATATTCAAAGACTTCGCCCACATGACAAAATAAAATAGAATGACAAAAAGGCGAAGACGGGTCTCGTACGTGAGACGCAAGGGCTGACTCTTCAAAACCTTTGTTGTCCCACATAGACTTCACTGGGGCTGGGTTTGGACTTCTCTGGGCTCACCTACAAACACATGAATGAGCGTGAGCGATAGCCCAGTAAATAATATCAAATACAAAAGTTATACGAACGATAAGTAGAACAACATGCTTCAAATGGCCTTGGGCCCAATTCATATTTGTTTTTAGCATATACATACATAATTTAGGTCAAGTGACTGTGGCTCCAAACATACTGGCCTTTGGCCCATTTATCTTTCATTTGTCAGACTGGCCTTTGGCCCGTTCCAACTTTCATGTCAAACTGACCTCTGGCCCATTCGTTCATGTCAAACTGGCCTCTGGCCCATTCATTCATGTCAAACTGGCCTTTGGCCCATTCATTTATGTCAAACTAGCCTCTGGCCCATTTATTCATGTCAAAATGGCCTTTGGCCCATTCATTTATGTCAAAATGGCCTCCGGCCCATTCATTCATGTCAAAATGGCCTCTAGCCCATTCATTTATTCATAACAAACATTCGTCCATAATTCAAGCTAGCACTTAGAAGGCTTATAAAGAAATAAGCAATTGGACAACCGACAAGTTTCAAAATATCGATATTACTCACAGTGATCAGTTGGTTGGTTGGTTTGCCCTGGAGCTCGACCCTACACATTCCATGAACACAAAAGGGTCACAAACAATTCGATCCGTTCTAAATTCACATTTTCCTCTTTAGGCTTCATTCTTATTTCTTTAACTCAATTACAATGCTCAATGCATGCCTAAGAGTACTTGGAAGTGAAAGAGAACAGAAAATGAAACACAGAATGTCTTTTCAAAATTTCAGAAAACAGGGTGCCCGCTCGAGCGTGGACTTCCCCGCTCGAGCGGACCCTTGAGGCCTGCAAAAGTACTGGATATGCCAAATTTACGCTCGATTACGAACTCTGGCGCTCGAGCGGAAGGCCTCACTACTTGGCTCCCCGCTCGAGCGGACACCATGTCTGCAGAAAATACTGGGAACACGAATTTCACGCTCGAGCGGCGGTTTCTCCGCTCAAGCGGGAATCAAAATTATGGAAAATCCAGAACATGTTCTTGAGCTTCAATTCGGCATTCAAAGGTTCTAGATGCATGCTTTTGGCTCAAACATCACATATACATGTACTAACATGGTATAAACACCAAATCACAATATTATGAAACTCAATTTCACAAATTAATCACATGCATGTCCCAATTTACACCAAATTCATTACCAACATAATAATTTCATGCATTCAACACTTACACCCTTGTGGATTGTACATGCATGTGGCAAATTACTCTCATTCTCAACTTAGATGATAAAGAGAAGGTCAAAATAAGAGCTTTAATCAAAATCTCCCATGGACTATACATTTTGTGCTCAAACATGCAATTTCAAAACAATTCTTCACATGCATGTGCATATAGGCTACCAAATCAACAAAACCAACTCAAATCATGTTAACTCTTACTCTTGATCACCCAACTAGCTTGAATACACAAAATCACAAGTTCAAACTTATGAACCAAGGGGTGATTACTCACCTAGGAGCTTAATCCTTACAATTTATGGTAAATTCTTGAGTGTGCCTTCAAGATCACCAAGCTTTGAGGCCAAAACTACAATTTCCTTCACCCTCTCTCTCTCTCTAGCCAACCCTCTCCTTTTCCTTACAGTTTATAATCAGCCAAGTCAAGCTAAAGAAGAGAAATTGAGTTTGTAGTGCTCATATAAAAGCCTCTCTTGTTATATTATTTTAATATATAATAATAGAGCACTAATTCACTAATTAAATCAATTTAATCTGATCCGAATCAATTTCCAATTAAATTTTACCATTGGCTCTAAAAATTACGCTAATCACAATGGCGTAATCAATTTTGGTTTCGGTGGCCGATAGGGCCTTCAATTTCATTCCCAAAGCAGATAATCAAGCAGATATTCCTACGGTGAACAGATAGAAATTCAAAACCACATATTTTCACATAATGGCACAAAAAACCATGTTAAACACATAACCATACTCATATTATGGACCAATTAACATATTGCGGAGTAGGGATATCACATTTTACACCAAATCAAAGAGGGCCGAGGGCTACGTTTGCACTGATCAAATCAAGTTTTCATCAACATTGAATTTTAGGGTTTTCATCTTCTTCCTCTCCCAAGCTTGATTTAGGGACATTATTAGAGTTATATATATATATATATATATTCCAAGTCTATACTTGTTTGGAGTATTTCTTTCATGATTGAACTATGGTTTTGGGTTCATGAACTCTAGAAAATTTTAAAAGTGGATTTTCTCTATATTTCCGTAAACTTTTGAGAGTATGTATACGCTCCCTCGGGCCTCACTACAGTTCGGACTCGATTTGTGTCACGGTCCTGTATCTAATCTCGCAGAGTACAATGCAAGACCGATGAAATCATCAAAGAGTTCAAATCCGACAAATCTTTTTTGAAAACAGATTTTTTGAAAGAAGTGCCAAACATGGACTGCTTTGCCAAATACAGAGTCGCCACCTAAATATTTTATTTTGAGAAAATTTAGGAAACCCTGACTCGTTGCCTAAGGCCATGTGTCCGTCATCACCAAAGTTGTCTCGGCTCTGGAACTTGGGTATGATTGGGGAAGGTCACTTCGTGAGCACCCCCGCTTGCCCGATCAAAGATCGGCCTCTACTAACCATGATATCTAGTTTTGAAAACATTATGCGTTCTTATTCCGGTTATTAGCCTAGATTTACTATGTGATGTGCACAGCATACAAGTATAGACTGGGTCGCCTGAATTGAAACAAAACATTTCATGTTTGTTTATTTGAAAATGGTTTGATGGTGCTACCCGCAAGTAGGCTAAGACGTAGATTTGCCACCCTCGGATGGGCTTAGAAAACATGATTTTGCCACTATCTAGTGGGCTTAAAACTCACAGTCAATGCATTATTCCAATTCAGATAATCCAACCTTCACCCACAAGCATTCAGGCAGTTATATTATATAAGCATATAGCCTCATGGTAAGCATGCTATCATGGCAGTCACTTACACACATGCAAGGATGCTAAAGCATAAACTCTTACCGAGTACTCCAAGCTAAAACAAAAGCTATGTTAGAAATCCATGCATGATCCTAACTATACAGAAATGCCTAATGCAACACATGCAAAATGCAACTAAGATAGGCTCGGCTATTCTAAAGATGGCATGTGAAATGCTACAACTAACAAGTATTCAACTCGGAATTGAAATACAAATGCAGTTAGTATGATGCGTCGAGCCCGGTGTATGCAAGACAGATGAATGAATGCAAACATGTTATCATACCGTATGCTAATTGAAACATGCCCTAATCTAACCATCATAAGCTGGTAAATAAAAGAGAGAAAGACATGAGGTTGGAAGACATACATCACACGCACGCACACTTATTACAGTTGTGCCCTCGCTCGGAGAGTCCGAATAAATAATATACAGTCCGAATAAATAGTACAGTCCGAATAAATACAAAATCCTAATTAATTAACAAATTAATCTAGGAAAGCAAGTAAATTAGCACACAAATCCATGGACCACCTCAGCTCTGTTCCAAATGATGAATGATGCATGCTTGAGTTGCCTTGCGCAAAAATCCACTACGATGCCCCAAGTTTGCCTCTGTTTGCAATTGTTCTTGGAATATTGCGTAACGCTCCAGAAGGCCGCTGATTTCTGATTTACTGCAACAGAGAGCAACAAAGGGGCATGGCAAAGTATTTTCACATATGTATGCATGACTACTCTTCAGGGAGTGTAGTCCTCGATCATTGTGCCACCAATCACGTATATCGATGCATGATGGCCGAGGATTCGAATTGCATGACTCAATATGAAATGATTGCACATGAAAACACAACAAGACCTAAACTCCATCATGGGTAATCCGGAGTGTCGGCGACTGGGAATTGAGACACGTTCTGTCACTCGGAGTACGAAACGTCCCTCGTTTCCTGTGCTTGGGCTAACTCCTATCCCAAACACGATGCAAATGAGATGGCATACACAATGCGACTAACATACAACCTAGCATATGCAATGCTATGAAATGGCATACACAATGCTCGATGTAACATGGCATACACAATGCTCTAACATACAACCTAGCACACGCAATGCTAAGGACTGAAATGGCATACACAATGCATGATGGATTTACACCAACACAAGTGGACCTCAGCTACACTCACATCAGTGGCCATGGTAAGAAAATGAGAGAATCGAAATGCATGCACACATGCACGAATTCCAAGGACCGAACCTAAGGCATAAAATGCCACTCTACCAAAGCATGGCAAGGGATGAAAGATGGCATACAAACATGTAATTTCCAGTACTGAAACATGATACTAAATGGTCCCGAAACATGGAAATATGGCACCCGATGCATGAAATAAGCCCCGAAACTCAAAGCTAGGCACATGTATTGAATTATAACTATGCAAAGCAAGCATTATTTGGCCATGAAGTACAAAGACACAGCCAACGAAGTCCCAAAACATGCACATTTCTAGTTTAGAGCATGGCCAAAAGGTGCTACCATGATGGACAAAAATAGCATGCAAATTCGGCTAGCAAGCATGGTTTACATGGCGTGTATATGAAGCGTATGAGAACTCATCAAACCAGCCAAAAACAGTGAATAAAACATTACAAAAGATGCCCAAATAATCACTGAAATGCAGCCAATACATGCAAAAATGATGAGCTCCTTTAGAGGGCCATACAAGGGGTTATTAAGCACATAAAAGATAGACACGTAACATGGCAAAACCACCTCTGGAAATGAGTTATGACAGCCCTAAAACTCACCAAAAATGCCCTAAAATTAACCTAGGAAGCATGCAAATGAAAGACCCTTTGAAAGGCCTTAAGTGGGATTTTTCTACATATGCATCATAGACATAAAATATGGCAAAATGGGCTCCTAAAAGAGCTTATGCAGACCATAAAAGCCACAAAATGAGGCCTGAAACATGACTTCAATGCATGCAAAATAGAGTCCCTTTGGAATGCCAACAATGCTAGTAAAGAGAATGAGGGGTGAGAGGGTCACCCCTCTATGATTTTGGAGTTCAAAGACACATCAAGGCCACTGAAAATCCACTGGATTTCAGTGGCTAAGAGGCCAAAACATGGCCAATGCAAATGCTCACATGCATGGCTCAAAACATGGGGAAATGAAGCATGCAAGGAAGAAAATGACTCCAAACAGAAAAGTGACCTTAATCAAACTTAAAGAGGAGGTCAAAAAAAAAACTTTCTTCATTTTAGGTCGAGGTCCAAAAATGCTCACAAATGAGGCTTTTATATTATGCAAAATAAGCCCTAAAAGAGAGATAAAGCATTCAAGGGGATAGGAAACCTCAAATAGAGAAGTACTCTTAAACAAACATGAAGAGGAGCTCAAAATAAGACTATTTTTAGTTTACACCAAGGCTCGAAAATTCTTGCAAATGGAGCTAAGGTATAGAGCAAAATAATGCAAAAATGGGGGAAATGAGGACTTACCCTTGTAGCACAGCAATGCAGCCAACCTCGGACCAAGAAAATGAGCTTTGAACCTCTGAAAATGAGTTCCAAGGTCCTGGAATGGATGGTGGAGGTGTTAGGCTTAGAGGTGTAGTGTAAATGGCCAAGAAAATTAGGGTTTGGAGCTTCGGAGAAGAAGGCTACGGAGGGTGGAGTGCATGTGCCTTGGCCAAACTTTCTAACCTTGCAAAATGGAGTTGAGAACTTGTCTTATAGAAGACAAAGGGCCATGGCTTCTTTAGGAAGCCTCAAGTAAAGGGTGCAAGCTTCTAAAGGAAGCTAACCAAAAGGGTCAAGCTTCTTGAGGAAGCTTGACCAAAGGGTCAAACTTCTCTTCCAAACTAAGCAAAGAGACCAAAGCTTGGTTAAGAAGAGAAACAAAGGGCTCAAATGTCGGACAGTGGGTCAAATGGAACACAGCTGGCACAGCTGAAACACACTCAGAGAGACAAAACAGAGGGCAGCTGCCGACCAGTTCAAGTGGTCGGCCGACCACTTACCCTGGTCGGCCGATCAGGGTTCAAAAGGTTCAAGGCCTAAATCTAGTCTTGAATGAAGCCCTTGAAGTTAGCTTTCCAATGCCTCAAACCTTGCATTAAAATTCCTCCTGTGCAAAAAGTTATGCCAGTTTTGGTGAAGCCGCGCAGATTCGGGCCAACCAGACTTCAACCAACCATATCTCCCCCACCTAGATTTGTCCTTAGGAGATTCTTGAGTGAAAAATGAAGCCCTGGAAGTAAAATTTCCAATGGTAGTAGCCTCATATATTAATTCCTCCTTTACAAATAGTTATGCTCGTTTCGGTGAAGCCGCGCAGATATTTTCTCTACTTCCCAGATTCATGCTGAACCACTTTTGACCAAAAAAGCTGGTCGGCCATCTGATTTTCTGGTTTACGATGATTCCACATTGAAGCCCCAAAAGTTATCTTTCCAATGTCACCAACCTCGCATCAAAATTCCTCTTGTGTAAAGAGTTATGCCCGTTTCGGTGGAGTCGCGCAGTTTCAGTCCTGCCTGGATTCATGCCGAAGCTCTCCCAAACTAGTTTTCGTCTCTCTTCTCCTCTTTTCTTCAACTCCAAACCCCTAGAAATGGTGTTTTGAAAGATTTTTCAAAGATTTCATCTCTCTTTCATTTATTTCCACTTTGTCCTTGCTCGGTTTACCGAAAAGCGCAACATTTGACAAAATGCGAGCCTAGGAACATCGTAAAAACTTTATTTCAAAAATGTTTTGAAAGAGAGTGTTTTAAGGTCTAAAATCTTTTGATCAAGATTGTTTTGGTCCAAAAAGGGATATGAAGTTGAGATTTAACTCTCTCCTTGCCGAAGAAACCAAACCTTTCCCCTGCACACCTTTCTCCACCATGTAAACCATCAGTCGCGTCCAAGTCTTAAAGGCGGTCAAAAATGGGGTGTCTACAGTTGCCCCTCTTTGACAGAACTCAAAAGTCAAGAAGTGATGGGAGTGAATGTCAAAGCCCAGAGATAACCGATTTTTGACAAGGCCGAAGACTTGGACAAACAAACAAAGTACAAACAAATAAATGGTTGCGCCCGTAGGCGGCCTACGTATCCCTTTGCAAGGAATCAAACCATCGTAGTTCGGGGGTAGGATGCAAAATGATATGCAGAAAGATTTTGATGATTGGACTTATACGCTACGCGAAGCCGGTTTGAAAATTCAGGATTTATGCAATGCACTGTAATGACTAAAATGCAATGTGATAGCTAGGAAAAGGGAGGTACCTTATAGGGGCAATTGGCAATGACTTACCTCGGCAATGTCCTACCTCAAGCTGATGTGGGAATCTTCCTCTTCTTCTCAGTTGAACCACAGTACTACTTTTCTCCCTGGCTATGGTTGCAGCTTTCCCTATTCTCCAACAGGGTGATATACTAGGTTGGCTCAGTATCCAGAATTGAGGCGCATACACATGCTATCTCAACCTATGGGGCTGCCATACAGATTTCAAGCCGAGGATACAGCCCTGGGTATTTAAACCAGACTTTAGTCTCAGAAATCCCGAACCTTTGTGTTCTAGGCATGAGCCATTCGAACTCTAGTTTCCACCGTCTCAGTTGGTCTCCTAGGAACTCACCGCTAACACAGGCAGGTGGCTATACCAGACCATTGGAAGTCGTTCGGGCACGACAAACACCAAAGGAATTGCACCTTTAGAGGATTTAAGGTCTCCTAGACCAGAGAGTGCACAAGACAGTGCGAATGAAGATGCGAGATTTAAGGTCTCCTGGACCAGATGATAAAACAGATATAATGTAATGGATATAACAGATGTGATGCAATAGATAATAGATGCGATGCAACAGTGAGTACAATAGATGCAAAGGGTGACATACTCCAACCACGCTGGACTCGTGAGTGGAGGCAAAACAAAGAAAATCAGTCAGGAGCGCGTTCCACGCAACCTAAGATAAATTCCAAACACGCTGAAAATTGTGTGAGGAAGGAGAGGCTCCAATCACGCTGAAATCGTGAGAAGAGGTAAACAAATTCCAAACAAGCTGAAATCGTGTGAGGCAAGAAGACACTCTAACCATGCTGAAATTGTGAGAAGAGGTGCGAAAACAACCGCTCGGGCTCGCACTTCACACGTCCTGACATAAATTCCAAATACGCTGGAATCGCGTAAGGAACGGGACACTCAAACCACGCTGAAATCGTGAGAGGAGGTCCAACAATCCACCCAACGCGTCTACAACGTAACCTGGGATAAATTCCAAACACGCTGAAATCGCGTAAGGAACGGGACACTCAAACCACGCTGAAATCGTGAGAGGAAGCCTGAAAACAACCGCCCAGGTGTGTACACAACGCAACCTGAGATAAATTCCAAACACGCTGAAATTGCGTAAGGAACGGGACACTCAAACCACGCTAAAATCGTGAGAGGAGGTCCAACAACCCGCCCAGCGCGTCTACAACGCAACCTGGGATAAATTCCAAACACGCTGAAATCGCGTAAGGAACGGGACACTCAAACCACGCTGAAATCGTGAGAGGAGGCCTGAAAACAACGGCCCAGGTGCGTAGACAACGCAACCTGAGATAAATTCTAAACACGCTGAAAATTACGTAAGGAACGGGACACTCAAACCACGCTGAAACCGTGAGAGGAGGTCCAACAACCTGCCCAGCGCGTCTACAATGCAACCTGGGATAAATTCCAAACACGCTGAAATCATGTGAGGAAAAGAACACTCTAACCACGTTGAAATCGTGAGAAGAGGTCCGAAAACAACCGCTCAAGTGCGCGCACAACACATCCTGAGAAAGTCCCGGAGGACAACGATCCCAAACGCTGCTCAGCGTAAAAGGATAAATGGTAGGAGATAACACAAGATGCAAATAAATGCAAGTAAGGTGTGCATGACAATACAACGAGTGTGCGTGACAACGCAAGTAAAGGCGTGCATGACAGTACCAATGGAAGAATGCATAACAATACGGGTGGAAGGGTGCATAACTTTGAAGCATGCTTGATCTTGCGCTTGAGGTAGAGGCACACTCATACTTCGGAGCATTGACAAGGCTTGAAAAGGTACATCCGGAATACAATCACGGAATTTTCTGAAGTTGAAGCACACTCAGATGCTTCGATTTTCCCTGTTTTTCTTTTGCTTTGCAGTCTGGAACCCACATAGCTTCAAATAGGTCCTTGTTTTACTATTCTCACATGACCTGGGTAGAACCCCGCGGTTTTTTTTTTTTGAAAGAACAAAATCTTGTTTTGCACAAATGTGGAGAACGACACGGCACTCCTAAGCACAAAACGATTCATTTTGAAATTGAGAAATGAATTCTTAACTGGGTATTGAGCCTACAACTGACCACAACCAAAACGACTTAACAACAAAAAACAAAGGTAGAACAACGTAAACACAACTCAACAAAGGAAAAACAAGGTAAAACAACCTAAACACATTTATTGACACTCAAACGACTCAAAACAAGAATCGAGACAAACAAAACACACAGACACAACACTCAGCTATGTTACAAAGGCAAGATACCTTTTGGTGCACGAGTAGCTAGTTTCTCCGGGTATTGTTTCCCACCTTTTCTTATTTGTGGTTCTCACATCACTCGGTCCTCAGGCTCGGCTTTTCTCACAAAACCCTTTTCCTCACTTTTTCTCTCAGCGCACATCTCTCTATTCTTTAATCTCTCATTTTTTATCCCTCCCCTGGGTGGTTGATGGATAAATAAGAAATTGCGGGCTCATGCACCTAGCATTCTGCTAGATTCTTCCTTCTGCTGACAACAGTGAACTTTCTCACAGAGGGGTTGCGCTACAACTGGGTGTGTAGCACATCTGCAGTTGACATCGGTTGACGATGCTCCGCGGGGGAGTTTGGATGTAATCAGATGTGTCCAAACAAAGGAGTGGAATATCTCGATCCATTCCCGTTTGTGCTTCACACTTGGCTTGATACCTCGTTGCTTAGAGAATGTGAGAGCTTTCTGCCCTTTTTGCAGTTAGCTTCCGTTGTGCCCCTTTCTGGCAAGTATGGTGCCCTTTCTGGCAAATGCGTTGATAAAGGGAAAAAAACAGAACACCTGACTCAACTGTGCCCCTTGTTCATCGTTTTGACCATTTTTTTTTTTGTTTTGGTTTTCTACTAAAACAATTTTAACCAAAATGAGAGTTAGATTAACACGCTTGTTCGATTTTCTAATTCAAAATCATGCAAGTTAGGTTATGAGCACTGAAAATTTTCCTTTTTTGGGTCCAAAAAAAAGGTCCAGTTTTGGAAAAATGGAATAGTTTTCGAGAGAAAATCAATCAACCTTAGTAAAATTCTGAAAAACTGTTTTTGCAAACGGCCACTGCTCAACGAGCATAGAATCCACTCTCGAGATGCACAACCTCAGATTCGAAGGAAAATTGCCCCTTGCTTGAAGGGAGCTGCATGGCAACGGAAAGTTGCCCCTTGTTTGAACGGCACTGCAGCGCATTGAATGGCAACGGAAAGTTGCCCCTTGTTTGAACGGCACCGCAGCGCATTGTAGTCGGTCCTCAGAGCGACGAACACAACTAGACTCTCGGATACAGAGAAGGCAAAAATGATCAAAACCATTACATGGACACAATCGATTTGAAAGTGTTTATGGCTGGACTTCAGAATGAAGTTGCCTACATATCCCAAAGATGAGAATCAAGCCTTATGTAATTCGGGATAAGATACACTCGGGTATTAACCCCTCATTTTGCGCTCTAACTTTTGCCAAGGCCGCCCTTTTGGGTTTTCAACCTTGCGAGCTTTGTTCTTCTTTTCTTTTCAATTCTTTTCATTTCTTTTCTTTCTTTTTTCTTTCTTTCTTCTTCTTTTTTTCTTTTTTCTTTTCTTTTTTTTTTTTTTTGTTCTTTTTCTTCTTTTGTTCTTTTTCTTCTTTTTTTCTTGCTCTAACTTTTGCCTGGGTCGCCCTTCGGGGTTTTCGGCCCAGCGAGCCTCTCAAGGGTAAAAGCGTAGCTTTGTCCATGTCAAATGGTTTTGAGATCCTGAAATCATCTAAATCCAGGAGAATGACTGCCGTTCGCTGACGATGTAGGAGTCCATCCAATGGGGGCTGAATTTGCCCCTAGTGTTGTGGATAGGAACTCAGTTGTCCTTCAACAGTATTTTCTTCTTTCCTCCCTTTTGGGATTTGGCATTCTTGTTGGTCTTCATTGATTTGCGGAATGATCCATCTTCGGCTCTTCGAGCACAATCGGACATTTTTCTGCCTCTAGGTCGAGGGATGCTTCGAATCTGGCCACACAGGCCTCACATTGCGGTTGACCGTTGAACATTCTGATTAAGGCTCAAGGTCGGAAAGCAAAGGGGGGGTCGAGTATCAAGGCTGAGAGCGATCCTAAGCTGCACAATCTCAAGAGCGATTCCACACAGGTCTTTGCAGGACTGCGCAAAACACTTTTTTTTTTGAAATCTTTTAAGAACGTGACTAATCGCTCGCGCGGAAGATAATGTAGAACCAATCTGGATCAAGCCAGGATCCTTCTCAGTACTCACATTAACAAACATGATTTCATTCATTAAGGGCTTAGCATGTCTCTCTTCCTCTCAGTTGATCAAATTTTACAAACCCCACGGAATTCTTCCCTCTTTGTTTTCACCGCAGTGTTCAAAAAGTTTTGAAAAACTTAGGTCAATACAATAATTTCAGGGCACAAGAGAGCAGGTGGAATGTACTGTCGTTTCATTTAAATCCCAGCACAACTAGCACACGACAGAAGCAAACACAAGAGTGGGAAAATTACTGCTATTTCATTCAGATCTGTTGGCACAACTAGCACCTCCGCAGAAAGAGACTCAAAAGAAAACGAAAAGACAAACACAAAATAAGCAAGTGATGTCCGAGGTAACACCCCCAAAATCACCAGACTCCAACAAAACATGACTGACTCGGTACAACAAGGCAGACCCAACTGACTCAGTAAGAAAATACTGACTCTATACAAAACAACAAGACTGACTCAATACCCGAGTCAGAAAGCACGAAAACTGGTGTTTGCATATTGCTCAGAACAATGCTTGTCATTCCCACGTCTGGAGTTAATCGAACGCCACCCACAGCTGGTTCATCCCCCGATCACATCACATTATCCCCCAAGTTCGCCGTTCCAGCGTCGATAGACTTTGCTGAGCTCGGCGGGAGGATGACCCCATTGTCAAATAGATCCTGTACTTCATGGCGAAGACGGAAGCAGTTGTCGGTAGTATGGCCAGTTTGCTGATGGTACGCGCAGTACTGGATAGCATCATGCGTAGCTGGAAGAGGGTTCAGGAGAGGCCGAGGCTTAAGGGGTTTGAGATGGCCTTGTTCAACAAGGATTTGGAGAGCTTTGGACAAAGGCATATAGAGGGTATGGAAGACCCTCGGTCCTCGGGGTAGATACTTCGAAGTTTGTGGATTTTTGCTAGACGCACCAGTAAAGGGATTGGCAGGCGCTGACTAGGTTTGCTGATTTCTTCCGAGCACGGGATTAGAGCTGAAAGGAACATTCTTGGTACAACGGCCCTTCTTTCGGTTTGCCCCTTGATTCAAACTGCCCCCAACTTGAGTGTCAAAAATGTCGTCCACAGTTTTTACAACAACTGTGAGCACTTGCTCTTTGTTCAGTCCCTCGACTTTCAAAGCCTCAACAGCCAACAGAAGATGTTCATGGGGATCCATGTCCACCCCTATCTTGTTCTTTCCACTCGCCTCCACTTTGCCAAGGGATTGGCATTCCTCAAATGCAGCCTGTTCCAAGACTGGGGAGCCTTTTGACATGAACTCCCTGATATGTGATGTGGTTGACGACGGAGCCAATGTCCCGGAGGCCAGATCTGTCACAGTTCTCTGAAGATCTTCGATCATTCTCTTCAGCTCAGAAGTAGTGCGTTCATGGGATTGGGATGATTGGGGTTCAGATGCACCCATCATGCATAAGTCCATGCTTTCCGGGATAAACACCTCAGGCTTGGGTAGATGGGTCGGGGTGATTTATTCGTTGGGGTCGTAGGTGAACGGCAGTACATGGATGAGGTTGAGATGCAGAGGTGACAGGTCAGTACTAACCTGAGGTCCTTTTGGTGGAGCTAGGGTCCCTTCGTCAATAAGATCCTAAATCTTATGACGGAGGCGGATGCAACGGTTCGTATCATGACCGTTCTGTTGATGATAGGCACAGTATTTAGCTGGGTTATATCTTGGTGGAAGAGGGTTTGGAAGGGGTTGGGGTTCTAGAAGTTCTAGGTGCCCTTCTTCTCATAGCTTTTCCAAAGCTTGAGAGAGACTCATGTAAAGAGGATGGAATTTTCGGGCTTGTGGTCGAGTTGAAGGGGTTGGTTTTTGGCCATTGAGGGAAGTGGTGATGGTGTCTACTTCTGAGCATTTCGCAGTTGTGCTACCATCAGTAGTAGCATTGGAACTGCGAGCAACATTCCTCTTCAAAGGCTCATTATCTTCTACAAAGATCCCTTGTCTGATGGCATCCTCGATTTGAACCCCTGTTTCATGAAGGGCTGGAAAGGTAAACAGAGGTAGAACGACCATCTTTTGCAGCAACTTGCCATGTAGATTCCGAACAATCATCCTGATCTGATCTTTGTCGGAAAGCCTTGTAGTCATCATTGAGGCCTTTGCTCTCCATCTCGTCACGAACTCTGAGAAACCCTCCTTTGGCTCTTGGCGGGTGACTTCAAGATCACGAGTTGTGACCTCAATCTGTGTGTTGTAGGAGTATTGAGCAGTAAAGGCCTCAGCCAGCTCTTACCAGTTCTGTTTCACAGAGTTCTCCTATTTTGCATATCAGATTATGGCTATCCTAGACAAGGTTCGGCCGAATAGTGACAATTTCTGGGCTGTGGTCAAACCCATTGGCCTCAAGATATCAGAAAACAGTTTGAGGTGCACCATTGGATCTTCAGAGCCATCGAACCGATCGATGTACAGCATTTAAACCGCTCCGGCAAGGTCACCACTGAGTCGGTATAACCATCCTCTATATCAGGAATAGAGTGGGCCCCCTCAGACTTTTTGAACAATTTCTCAAGCTTGCTCACTTTCAATGCTGTGGGGTCCGTCTTGAACTCAAAGGGGGAGTCTGGTAGGTTGGTGAGTGTTTTAGATAGCTGGGGTAGACCGGGGGGGGGGGGAGCTGGCCCGCCTGGAATGTCTGTATCATCCTAAACGTGGGTTGCCTCCCCGAGTATGGGAACTCTTGGTGAGGGAGGAGCCTGGTGTGAAGTGGATACACTAGTTTGCTGCTCTAACCTGGCAATTGTCTCTGCCTGTTGGGCTATGACCACGACCTGTTGCTTGGCGAATTCCATTTGACGGGCAGCGTCTTGCTGTATGGCTTTCACACTATCCTGGAGCTGGCGCACCATCTCTTCTAAGCCTGACATACTGTCCTGACCTGATTGAACCACCAGTATATCTATCTCTGCAATAGACTCGAAATCTCAACCTGGCTGTTCAAAGAGTACTGAGCTGGTAGCTACTGTACTGGTGGTTTGTGCCTGACCGACCTTTTCATCCTGCCTCTGGTAAAGGAACACTGATTGCCCTTGAACTGAATTTCTGACCCAACAAAGTCTATTAACACAAGTTCGGTGTACCCGGGGGATATTGGAGCCTTCTGAAGCTATGGTTCCAAGACTACCCTAGCAAAAGAGAAAACAGACAGCATCTTAGCCTGATTTCACCTGAACAGATATGAGCGTAGTTGAATGAGTGTGCTCTCTACTGAATTATACCCAAAATTCTGCCGGTGAACTGATACCCTCAGGTAAAACTGATTCTTCCAAATACTTATGCCCGCAGGCCTGACACCCAAACTTGCAAACTGACACATACAACCTGTAGAGACACACTCTGACAGCACGTATCAAGCAAGTAAGAGCCAAAACACCCCTATGGATGGGTGGGGTTTCCCTGTCCTATCTTGTCAGGAGCTAGGGTTTCACTACGCACGCAACGGTTTCAAACAACCAAAAATCGAGTAAACAACCTGTCCTAGTTTGGAATGGTCACTATGGATTTCGATATGCACTAGGCCGAATGGTCAAACGGTGCCCCGGTAAAATCGGGGTTTGTGTTCCCGTCGTGGCAGAGCCCGCAACCGGTTAGCTTTATGGCACACTTCTCAAAGCGAGCCTCCGGCAAACCGTTCAGGAATAGCATACGGCAAACACGGTGTCCTAGGCGCACCAATGCAAATGCAATGCAAAGAAACACATAAGTGTAGTCAAAACAAGATATCATGAGTTCGAGTGAAGTTCTCAAACTCCCCAGTAGAGTCGCCAGAAACTATATACGCTCCCTCAGGCCACACTACAGTTCGGACTCGATTTGTGTCACGGTCCTGTATCTAATCTCGCAGAGTGCAATGCAAGACCGATGAAATCATCAAAGAGTTCAAATCCGGCAAATCGTTTTTGAAAACAGATTTTTTGAAAGAAGTGCCAAACATGGACTGCTTTGCCAGATACAGAGTCGCCACCTAAATATTTTATTTTGGGGAAATTTAGGAAACCCTGACTCGTTGCCTAAGGCAACGTGTTCGTCATCACCAAAGTTGCCTCGGCTCGGGAACTTGGGTACGATTGGGGAAGGTCACTTCGTGAGCACCCCCACTCGCCCGATCAAAGATCGGCCTCTACTAACCATGATATCTAGTTTTGAAAACATTATGCGTTCTTATTTCGGTTATTAGCCTAGATTTACTATGTGATGCTCACAACATACAAGCATAGACTGGGTCGCCTGAATTGGAACAAAACATTTCATGTTTGTTTATTTGAAAATGGTTTGATGGTGCTACCCGCAAGTAGGCTAAGACGTAGATTTGCTACCCTCGGATGGGCTTAGAAAACATGATTTTGCCACTATCTAGTGGGCTTAAAACTCACAGTCAATGCATTATTCCAATTCAGATAATCCAACCTTCACCCACAGGCATTCAGGCAGTTATATCATATAAGCATATAGCCTCATGGTAAGCATGCTATCATGGCAGTCACTCACACACACGCAAGGATGCTAAAGCATAAACACTTACCGAGTACTCCAAGCCAAAACAAAAGCTATGTTAGAAATCCATGCATGATCCTAACTATACAGAAATGCCTAATGCAACACATGCAAAATGCAATTAAGATAGCCTCGGCTATTCTAAAGATGGCATGTGAAATGCTACAACTAACAAGTATTCAACTCGGAATTGAAATACAAATGCAGTTAGTATGATTCGCCGAGCCCAGTGTATGCAAGACAGATGAATGAATGCAAACATGTTATCATACCGTATGCTAATTGAAACATGCCCTAATCTAACCATCATATGCTGGTAAATAAAAGGGAGAAAGACGTTAGGTTGGAAGACATACATCACACGCACGCACACTTATTACAGTTGTGCCCTCACTCGGAGAGTCCGAATAAATAATATATAGTCCGAATAAATAGTACAGTTCGCATAAATACAAAATCCTAATTAATTAACAAATTAATCTAGGAAAGCAGGTAAATTAGCACGCAAATCCATGGACCGCCTCAGCTCTGTTCCAAATGATGAATGATGCATGCTTGAGTTGCCTTGCGCAAAAATCCACTACGATGCCCCAGTTTGCCTCTGTTTGCAATTGTTCTTGGAATATTGCACAACGCTCCAGAAGGCCGCTGATTTCTGATTTACTGCAACCGAGAGCAACAAAGGGGCATGGCAAAGTATTTTCACATATGTATGCATGACTACTCTTCAGGGAGTGTAGTCCTCGATCCTCGTGCCACCAATCATGCATATCGATGCATGATGGCCGAGGAGTCGAATTGCACGACTCAATATGAAATGAATGCACATGAAAACACAACAAGACCTAAACTCCATCATGGGTAATCCGGAGTGTCGGCGATCGGGAATTGAGACACGTTCCGTCACTCGGAGTACGAAACATCCCTCGTTTCCCATGCTTGGGCTAACTGCTATCCCAAACACGATGCAAATGAGATGGCATACACAATGCGACTAACATACAACCTAGCATACGCAATGCTATGAAATGGCATACACAATGCTCTAACATACAACCTAGCACACGCAATGCTAAGGACTGAAATGGCATACACAATACATAATGGATTTACACCAACACGAGTGGACCTCAGCTACACTCACATCAGTGGCCATGGTATGAAAATGAGAGAATCGAAAAGCATGCACACATGCACGAATTCCAAGGACCGAACCTAAGGCATAAAATGCCACTCTACCAAAGCATGGCAAGGGATGAAAGATGGCATACAAACATGTAATTTCCAGTACTGAAACATGATGCTAAATGGTCCCGAAACATGGAAATATGGCACCCGATGCATGAAATAAGTCCCGAAACTCAAAGCTAGGCACATGTATTGAATTATAACTATGCAAAGCAAGCATTATTTGGCCATGAAGTACAAAGACACAGCCAAGGCAATCCCAAAACATGCACATTTCTTGTTTGGAGCATGGCCAAAATGTGCTAACATGATGGACAAAAATAGCATGCAAATTCGGCTAGCAAGCATGGTTTACATGGCGTGTATATGAAGCGTATGAGAACTCATCAAACCATCCAAAAAAAGTGAATAAAACATGACAAAAGATGCCCAAATAATCACTGAAATGCAGCCAATACATGCAAAAATGATGAGCTCCTTTAGGGGGTCATGCAAGGGGTTATTAAGCACATACAAGATAGACACATAACATGGCAAAATCACCTCTAGAAATGAGTTATGACAGCCCTAAAACTCACCAAAAATGCCCTGAAATTAACCTAGGAAGCATGCAAATGAAAGACCCTTTGAAAGGCCTTGAGTGGGATTGTTCTACACATGCATCATAGACATAAAATATGGCAAAATGGGCTCCGAATAGAGCTTATGCAGACCATAAAAATCACAAAATGAGGTCTGAAACATGACTTCAATGCATGCAAAATAGAGTCCCTTTGGAAGGCCAACAATGCTAGTAAAGAGAATGAGCGGTGAGAGGGTCACTCCTCTATGATTTTGGAGCTCAAAGACACATCAAGGCCACTAAAAATCCACTGGATTTCAGTGGCTAAGAGGCCAAAACAAGGCCAATGCAAATGCTCACATGGATGGCTCAAAACATGGGGAAATGAAGCATGCAATGAAGAAAATGACTCCAAACAGAAAAGTGACCTCAATCAAACTTAAAGAGAAGGTCAAAACAAAACTTTCTTCATTTTAGGTCGAGGTCCAAAAATGCCCACAAATGAGGCTAATATATTATGCAAAATAAGCCCTAAAAGAGAGATAAAGCATTCAAGGGGTTAGGAGACCTCAAACATGAAAAGTAATCTTAAACAAACATTAAGAGAAGCTCAAAATAAGACTATTTTCAATTTACACCAAGGCTCAAAAATTCTTGCAAATGGAGCTAAGGTATAGAGCAAAATAATACAAAAATAGGGGAAATGAGGACTTACCCTTGTAGCACAGCAATGCAGCCAACCTCGGACCAAGAAAATGAGCTTTGAACCTCTGAAAATGAGTTCCAAGGTGTTGGAATGGATGGTGGAGGTGTTAGGCTTAGAGGTGTAGTGTAAATGGCCAAGAAAATTAGGGTTTGGAGCTTCGGAGAAGAAGGCTATGGAGGGTGGAGTGCATGTGCCTTGGCCAAACTTTCTAACCTTGCAAAATGGAGTTAAGAACTTGTCTTATAGAAGACAAAGGGCCATGGATTCTTTAGGAAGCCTCAAGTAAAGGGTGCAAGCTTCTAAAGGAAGCTAACCAAAAGGGTCAAGCTTCTTGAGGAAGCTAGACCAAAAGGGTCAAAGCTTCCTCAAGAAGCTTGGCCAAAGGGTCAAACTTCTCTTCCAAACTAAGCAAAGGGACCAAAGCTTTCTTAAGAAGAGAAACAAAGGGCTCAAATCTCGGACAGTGGGTCAAATGGAACACAGCTGGCACAGCTGGAACACACTCAGAGAGACAAAATAGAGGGCAGCTGTCGACCAGTTCATTTCGTCGGCCGACCACTTACCCTGGTCGGCCGACCAGGGTTCAAAAGAGTCAAGGCCTAAATCTGGTCTTCCATGAAGCCCTTGAAGTTAGATTTCCAATGCCACAAACCTTGCATTAAAATTCCTCCTGCGCAAAAAGTTATGCCAGTTTTGGTGAAGCCGCGCAGATTCGGTCCAACCGGACTTCAACAAACCATATCTCCCCCACCTGGATTTGTCCTGAGGAGATTCTTGAGTGAAAAATGAAACCCCGGAAGTAAGATTTCCAACGGTGGTGGCCTCATATCTTAATTCCTCCTTTGCAAAGAGTTATGCCCGTTTCGGTGAAGCCACGCAGATGTGTTCTCTCCTTCCCGGATTCATACTGAACCACTTTTGACCAAAAAAGCTGGTCGGCCATCTGATTTTCTCGTTTTCCATGTGGCCACATTGAAGCCCCAAAAGTTATCTTTCCAATGGCACCAACCTCGCATCAAAATTCCTCCTGTGTAAAGAGTTATGCCCGTTTCGGTGGAGTCGCGCAGTTTCGGTCCTGCCCGGATTCATGCCGAACCTCTCCCAAACTAGTTTCCGTCTCTCTTCTCCTCTTTTCTTCAACTCCAAACCCCTAGAAAAGCTGTTTTGAAAGATTTTTCAAAGATTTCGTCTCTCTTTCATTCATTTCCACTTTGTCCTTGCTCGGTTTACCGAAAAGCGCAACATTTGACAAAATGCGAGCCTCGGAACATCGTAAAAACTTTATTTCAAAAATGTTTTGAAAGAGAGGATTTTAAGGTCTAAAATCTTTTGATCAAGATTTTTTTGGTCCAAAAAGGGATATGAAGTTGAGATTTAACTCTCTCATTGCCGAAGAAACTGAACCTTTCCCCTGCACACCTTTCTCCACCATGTAAACCATCAGTCGCGTCCAAGTCTTAAAGGTGGTCAAAAATGGGGTGTCTACCGAGTATGAGCAATGTTTGAAAATGTGGGTGTTGTTTTGGAAAAATCCTTCAAAAATGGGATAAAACCCTAATTTTGGTGGAAACCCTAGAAATTTAAGGATTTTGAGAAACTATGTTGAGATATTGTGAAATCATACTTGATAAATTGTTTTGTGAATAAATGACGGAGGAATTTCTATAGTTGTATCAAATGAGGGATTTCATGGAGAAATGAGAAATGTTGATTTTGAAACTTGATGAATACCTTGTTGTTGGGTTGTCTTGGAGAGACCAAGTTTAAAAATGATGATTAATATGTGGAGAATGTATGTATGATGAAGTTGTTGTATTATCTCTTGGAAGATATATTATAATGTTACATTGATAAGAGATGTGGAAATTTGATCACAATGGAAGACTGTGTGGTGGAATTGAAAATAGAACTATATTAATGCATTGTTACATGTTGCATTGCCATTCTATTTAATCTTTGTTATCATTGATTTTGAAATTTGCATTTGAAAATTATTCCATTGAGAAAGGAATTATTTTGTGAAACAAGATCATCGTGAATTATTTTGGGATAAATATGTTGGTAAGTCTGGATAGGGGGTGTAGTTTGGTATTGGTTAAGTTGGTCTAATTGTCTATGGTGAAAGACCGAAAACATACGTGGAGGAGATACCACGTGCCTTTCGAATAGTAACTGGTAAAGTGGCGATTGGTAGTGCTTGATATGCCTACTTGCAGACACCAGCCTAGGGATTACCTGAGTCATATTTACCACCCCTTGAACTATATTGAAGTTATTGAATTGTTGTGTTTTCAAATTTGCATTATGCACAAGATTTTTAAAAGATAGGGATACATATGTTTTAAGCATGACATGGCATATGCATTCATCTTAGGAGACTATATAAAATGTATATACTTTGTTAAGATCTTCTCGGTGGGCTTTGTGTTCACCCTAATGGATTTTGTGTAGGAAAATATGTGGTGATTTCGTTGAGTTAAAGGCGTGGAGTGTATTTTGAGGGCACAAGACTCTTTTCTTTTGTTATTATTATTTTTGACAACCTAAGGGCTTTACATCTATGGGTTTGATAACCATTTTGTGTAACCAGGCATAAGCCTTGGAACTTATAACCCTTGAGGGCATTAAATTATATTTGACTTGTTGTGCCACATGCTATAGATTCATATTTTAGGAATGTTGAATGTATAATTGCATATGGAATACTTTTGTAAATATCTAAAGTATAATGAATACATATGTTAGAGATTTGATGACGATATTAATGATAAGGCATTATATTCCATACACATTTATGCAATGAAAACTATCAATTTGAATAAAAGATCATATTGTTAGAATATGTTGAGTTTTCTTATATTAATTTCTTTGGGGCATTACAAGGTAAGCTCTGATACCAAGTTGTCACGCCCCAAAATACATATAATAATAAATACACGGAAACTAAGAGAATTAAATCATTGAACAAAAGATCCATCACTTGAATTACTAGCCATTCATTGATTCTATTAATGTATTACAAAAGGTGTAACGCCCCGAAAATATAACAATAAAACCATCTCATAATATTTACCAATTAGCAATACATTTCAAAATAAGATCTCTTTACATTTATATCATCTAGTTGTACAAAAGATGGTGTAGACACCTCATTTTTGAAGGCCTTTAAGACTTGGGTGCCACCGATGGATCACCCAATGATGAATTTACATGCTTGTCCAAACGCTTGATTTCCTCAGCAGAAAACCTCAGTTTTGAGCCTCAGAAACCTACAAACCTTGTGCCTTGTTTTTGGACCAAAATACTAGTTTTTCAAGCCTGAACACCTAGGGACTTGCAAACCCACTAGTGGCTTGCCGCCCACTATTGGTGGCCTGCTGCCCCCTATTAGTGGCCTGCCAGCCATTTGTGTAGCAATTCAGATCTTTTTGACAACTGTGCTAGCTGTCTCCACAAATGCATGCACTACACCAGCTGTGTTTGTATAGATATTTTCGAGATAGTCTCATATATTTCTATATATAGAGGACGCGTCTGCAAGTAGGCTACAAGCATTACCAATTGTCATTTTTACCGGTATTAACTGGAAGGCTCGACATCTATCCGCGAGGGTTTTCGGATTTTCACCAAGGATACACAGGCCAACATAGTACCATAACTACACTCTTATTCAGATTCACCAAGGTATTTACCCATTTTTCTCAAAAACAGTATACATTTTCAAAGTGTTAAATATGTAGCAATCCTCAATACACACGGATGATAAATTAGTTTCAATTCTTTTGATTCTCATGCAATTTCTACGACAATCATAACTACCATCCACCAATAACCCAAAGTAGATATCTCCAAATAGATAAATAATTTCCAATAAAGATATACTTTCCAAATCTTAAGATAGGAGCGATAATACATATCCAACTCTGCCACCACAATTATCATCATTCCAATTTCATAAAACCCAACATCATTTTCATTTCCTCTTTACAAGATCAAATATTCACATTTTAAGAGAAAATCCCCTTTTCTTTATAAACCAATTCCAAGGTTAAAAATCCACCATTTTATCACAACTCAACAACATTTACAAATCCACAATCATTTTCAAGGATCCATATGAAAACACATCTCTTGATTTTGAAACCAAAACACTAGATTTTTATCAAAATCCTCAAATCCCATGATTTCTTTGAAAGACAAATAAGTAAGTTAAAACCATACTAAAGTGGGAAGAAATCCCTACCTCAAAGTTTGAAGACAAGGGGGAGAGAGAGAGAGAGAGAGAGGGGAAGAAACTTCAATGGAGTCGAAAATGGATTTTGCTTCGATCTAATGGAAGCTCTAGGTGAGCTCTACCCTTTTTCCCGAAGGGCAATGGTTCAGAAATCAACGGATCAAAGTTTATTTGAGGCTTTAGAGATGGTTTCTAGAGAGAGAGAAAGAAGATCTAGGTTTTGGATTGTTTAGAGAGAAAGAGGTGAGAAATTGAGGCTTTAGAGATGGTTTCTAGAAAGATAGAAAGAAGATCTAGGTTTTGGAATGTTTAGAGAGAAAGAGGTGAGAAAATGACCCAAAAGTGTGTTTCTCGAACTGATATATGCATAGACCACTCGAGCGTAGGAATGGTCGCTCGAGCTCATAATGCACCCCTCCAAATAATTCAAACTTGTAAAAGTTTGCTTAAGCACAAGAAGCATCGCTCAAGCACAAATATCGAACTCTCAGTAGTTTTGCAGACTGTAAAAGACCACTCGAGCGTAAGAAGCTTTCCTCAAGCGAACAAGCAAAATTCTGGGCAACGACTCCTTTGAAAAATGAACTCCTAACCTATTTCAAACACAACCACAACACTCACGCAACCCAATTCAACAAGGAATAAGATGAACAAGGACATGAACAACCATCAAGACAAATAATCTCGGATCCAAAACGATGAATGGTCCGGGTTTAAACTAGGAGAGCTATAAAAGGTGATGTCGCATGCATTGATACATTCATTAACCCTAAGTTATGAATCTATAGCATGTGATAGATACGGGTCCTGTCAAACTAAGCCTTGGCGAAGGCATATCATCTGTACCTGAAAGTTGCTTTTCCACATAGAGTGAGCTAAAGTCTAGCAGAGATAAATTTCATATTCTGTATGATGTTCAACCAAACCATATGGTGAAATGTATGAAGATGCCACTTGCCAAAATAATGTGTTTTCTCTTTTAAACAATGCAATGCCAAATTCAATTTTCAATAGATCATCTACTACTTTAACTTAGAAAATAGGACAGTGGATACACACACTGAAAATCGGTAGCTATGTGTCTACAATAGACTATAAAAGTACTATCAAAGCCACTTCACCTCACCGGTAACTAACCAGAAGGAAGGCCTCCTAATTGCGCGAATTTCTGGACTTTTACCGCGGACACAAATGCCAACTTAAACACAACCATAACTATACCCCCTAATCAAATTCACCACGGTATTACCCCTTTTTCTTTAAAGTGATGCTTTTCAATGTACAATTATAAAACAAATATTCCAATGTAATGCATAAGCAAATGATTTCAGTTAATTTAGTTCTCATGCAACTTCTACAATAATTAATGCTATCCTCTATCGATAGCCAAAACAGATATCTTTATTTAGAAAGTTAAATTGAAGAGATAGGTACAATTTATACATTTCAAATTTGGAGTAACAATACATGTTTCATCCCCAATTTCCAATTTAACAAGGGTTCAAGCATACCCCAACATTCTCATCCTTACTTAAAGGCCAATAATCACCAAAACATATCCAAGGTTTTCAAAACATTATCTACTTCTTTCAAAAACCCATTTAAAAGAAAGATTTCTAAGCCTTCAATCACTTCTATCAACCTAATCATTTCAAAAGCTCCCTTTCATAACTTCATTCGAACTCAAATTAAACCTAAAATTTTATTTTAAAACATTTAGATGCTAAACTATTTAAGAAGCATATAATAAGGCTAAATATCATACAAGCTATTAAAGATGAACGAAGCCTGAAATCTGACAATGCCAAAAACTCAAAAAGTTTAGATTAAAACGTGGCCCCCAACTTGCTCTACAATAAGGCCTTAAGCACTAGGGGTAGAAAATATGAAAAAATAGATGAAAATTAAGTTTTTAAAGCTTGGAGGTCAAGAATGGCGGTCTGGAGAGAGAAGACAAGAAGATGAGCTTAAAAGTAGATATTTCCATTTTTTGTGGTATATATAGACAAAACAGACCAGGGGCACAAAGGACACAGTTGCGGGAGCGAACAACCATACCGCGTGCGTGATCCTCAAATCGCGGCCTACTTTTCATAGCTCGCCCAATTTTTTCCATACAAAGACCTAAAAAGGCATATTTGGTCTCACCCATAGCAGGCATGACCTTCATAAATCGCGGGTGCAACTAAACAATTGTGGACGTGAAAAAGAACCAAGTTGCAGACACGCCTTGTCCTTCACGAGCACAGACGCAACTCACAGGCAAAAGTATTGAAAGGTGTTTTCCCTCGCAGCCTGGTTGCAGGCACAACCTAATATATCGCAGGCGCAAACTACCTGTTCGCGGGCGTAATCTGGCAAACAGAACATAATTATGCTAACATGACAAGTTTAAAACAAGGTTCCTGAAGACAACGAGGCCTAAGGAAGATACAATACAACTCCAAAATAGATACCATTCCATAAACAAAAGTCTAAAAGGGTCGGGTCTTAACTCAGGCCGTTATAGTTTGAAACTTGACTGCCAAATAATTTTTAAAAATTTTAGATTTTATAAGAAATTAGGAATAGAGATTTAGAGGCCTAAGAGCACACCCACTACATTTTCTTATATATAGTATATATATATATATAGATTATAAATGTACTTTGAGATTTGTTTAAAATAGAAATTGCCTCATATAAGTTGGAAAATTATTAATATCTCATTATTATAATTTTTTATTTAACAGAATTAATTGAAATAGTAAAATTGTCTTAAATTTTTACTTGAAATAAATTTTAAACATCCTGTTACTTACTAACAAAGGGACCATTTTTTATGAAACTTAAAAACCTCAAGGGAGAAGATATAATTCTACAACCACAAGGGAACAATTTTTATTTTAAAGCAAATCTCATGGGGATCTGTTTGTTGAAATTTATGTCATTTTTTAAATATATTTTATATAAAATGTAGTGTTATAAAAAGAATATCTTAATCTTAATTTAAAATTTAAGTTGTGAATCTAATTTATTTATTTTGATAATATTAATTCAATCATTCTATAAAAGTGTTATTTAATATCTTATATATATAATAAATTTAGTTAAATTATTTGTTTATTTTGATAATTTTAGTTCCATTGTGCTCTGAAAGTGTAATTATTATATAATGATTTTATATGATATATATCAAACTATAAGATAGTAAAATGAACATTCATTTTGATATTAAAAATAATAGTTAAATTGGAAAGAGAACTAGTAACATAAAATTAAAAGTTGTTCTAAATATGTTGCATTTGGATTAAGATGAAAATATATAGATTAATTATGTAGAGTATTGATTTTTTCTTTAACAGTCTTTTTGAATTATTCATAAGTGTTGTATATAGATATATAAAATTTAAATTATATATAAATATTTCCTAATAAAAAAATTTCATGTTAAATAGAAAAATTAATATAAATTAATTATAACATATTAATAAGGTAAATAAAACTATAAAAAAAATATTTAATATTTAATAGAAGAAAATTAAATTGTAAAGTATTAATTCTATATGAGTTCAACTTAAGTAGAATTATTTTACATATTAGATTTGTGGCATTTTTAAAATGTAGGTGAGAAGATGGTATGAGTTGACTCTTCCTATTTAGAATTAGTGAGATACAAAATAACAAAAAAGAAAGATAAAATGAATCAAACAAATCACAAACAAGAACGCAAGGATTAATGCGGTTCATCCCAGAATAAGGTTACATCCACGACTGCTGCAATGTTTGCTATGAAAAAAAAAATACAACTCTCTTATACAAAAGAGGCACCCCCTTAATATATTTATAAGTATAGAGTTAGGGCAACATCGAAGCAATAGGAAAATTACCAAAGTATCCAAAAAAATTGGCGGAGATCCCCAAACTTTCGATTAGACTCAGGGTTCAATAAACAGCACTTATCAGGGTCTACAAGACCCAACAAAAGAGTGATGTAACATAAGAGAGAGAGAGGGAGAGAAAGAGAGAGAGGGAGAGAGATGGGGAGAGAAAAGAGAAGAGAGCTATGTCACATAGAAAAAGAAAAGAAATCGAGAATAAACATTACTTTTAATATATATATATATATATTGTTAAGTTCCTTTGTGTTGTCAATTCCGAGAACAAACATTGTTTCAGATGTAATTTGTGCCTGAGTTTTTTACCTGACCGCTTGAGCTAAGCTTTTACCGCTCGAGCAAAGAAGTTGATCTCTCAGAAGTTCCAGGTGCCTGTAAAAATACTAGAAGTTTTGATTTTACACTTCAGTGAAGCTTTTACCACTCAAGCGAAGGCACTTTTGGATTTCACGCACTTGAGTCACACCGCTCGAGTGACCATTCCATGGCTTGAGTGGTCTTCGCAACCTTGTTCTCTATAAAGCTGCGTGCAAGTCAGATTTTAGGGTTATAACTTCCAAATCATATTCTTGAGGGTTAGGGTTTTCCTCTGGAGGTAGGTTACTTGTTTTTTTTGAAGCGGCTCATTGTTGTGGATTCGATGTGGGTGTCGTAGATTCAACATCAGACTAATCAATTCCGAGATGAAGGCGTTGGTGAAAAAGGCACAAGTTTTTGAAGACAATTTTACATGGACTTAGGTAAATTGTTGTGTATCTTATGTATTTTCATTATTCATAGTGGATTGATCAGTGGCATTTCACTCGTGACTTTTTTATCACAATTGGAGGTACCCCAATTGTGATTTTTTTTTTCACGTAAAAATCGTTTGTGTCAATTTATTAATTGTGAAACAACAATGTAAATCACTTTCGTATGTGTTAGATAATTTCAATTGTTAGTTTTGATTGTTTGGGAAATTTTGCAATTAAATCTATTACAAATCATGAATCACGTAGGTTTCTTAATTGGTATCAGAGCGGGTCACTCGTTTTCCTTATATATATATATATATATAAACTATAGGAGTGTGATTTTGTGTGATTTGTGTTAATGGGTTCGATTTGCGAAGGTAATTCGACCCATAGACCTTCTTTACTTGATGGACAAACTATTCTTATTGGAAAGCTCGTATGAGGGCATTTTTAAAATCAATTGATGAGAAAGTTTGGCACTCTAGTATCTATGGGTGGAGTGAACCTATGGTTACCATTGATGGTGTTGGTATTCCCAAACCAATTGATAAATGGGATATAATTGATTATCAAAATTCGAGTTGGAACAGTAAAGGGCTCAATTCTCTCTTTTGCTCCGTCACACCAAAAGAGTTTCGTTGTATTTGTACGTGTAAGGTAGCAAAAGAGGCTTGGGACATTCTTAAAACTATTCACGAGAGTACTACTACTGTTAAAAGGTCAAAACTTCAATGTCTCACCTCCTCTTTTGAAACCCTTTTTATGCGCGAGGATGAGACATTTGATGATTTTTGTGCTAAACTTAGTGACATCATGAATTCTTGTTTCACACTCAGTGAAAAAATCCCATCCAATCAAAAGTGACAGCTAAAGAGGAGGCTCAGGATGTTGAGAACCTCAAGCTCGATCAGTTGGTTGGAAACTTACAGACTTATGGAGCCCATCTAATTTCAAAGAAAAAATAAAAAGACAGTTGTAGACGTCCCCGAACGCCCCGGGAGGGATGAGTCCCGTTCTGTTCATTTGGGGTTCACTACAATTCGGACTCTCAAATTGTCACGGTTCTAAATCTGAACCAAAGAGTTCAAATCCGGCAAATCGTTTTGAGAAAACAGATTTTGAAAGAAGTGCCAAACATGGACTGCTTTGCCAGATACAGAGTCGCCACCTAAATGTTTTATTTGGGGGAAATTTAGGAAACCCTGACTCGTTTGCCTAAGGCCACGTGTCCGTCATCACCAAAGTTGCCTCGGCTCGGGAACTTGGGTACGATTGGGGAAGGTCACTTCGTGAGACCCCCACCTCGCCCAATCAAAGATCGGCCTCTACTAACCAAAAAAAAAGAGAGAGATAATTGTCCTAAGGGCAAGGGTTGTTATCTCTCTCTAATTTATATTTAGGCTTAGAAAGTGTTGGTTCTTGACCCTTTGCACCACAATCTCAAGCACACACCCCACCATTGTTCTAAGGTTCTTGGGAGGTCTTGAGAAGTCTCAAAGGGCTAGTTTTTGGTCAAGAACTGCTGTCCTTGGCTGAGCTACAAGGTAATCATTTCCTCTATTTTAAGCATTATCTTGATCCTTCTCTTAGCCTAATTTCATACAATATTGAAGCTTTGTTGTCAACTGAAAAAGCCTTCATATTTAATTTTTTTCATGTTTGTTTTAGATTATTTGGTGTTGGGGGTCCATTCTACCTCTTGCATGCTTGTTTTGGCCTTGTTTTTGTGCATGCATAAGGCATTCAAGATAGTCTTTTGCTTGGCTCTTCCTACCTACTGAAATCCGTGGATTTTCACTGGTGTTTTTATGGTTTTGAGGGCCAAAATTAGAGAGGGGTGACCCTCTCTGTTTTTGGCCTTGTTCGTTAGTTGCATATTTCCTTTCAAAACGGAGCCATAATTTCATACTCCAGGCCTTAGTTTAAGCCTCTTTTTTGGTGATTTTTGAGGCCTGCCTAGGCTTTGTCCATAGTTGTTTTGGCCATCCTTTTGTTTGTGCTTCTTGCATGTGTAGAGCCAAATCCATTCATAGGCTTATCAAGAGCAAGTCATTCTGGCATGTATTGACCATGTTTCAGTTGGGTTTTTGGTCAACATTTGGCATTCCATGATTCTGTTTTTTGGCTGGTTTTGGTGCCCCTCGCATGCTTCATAGGCTTGTAGTGTAAATCACTCTTAACTAGCTCACATTGACATGTTGTTTTGGCCCTCTAATTCTAGCACCTTTGAGCCACAGCCTCAAACATGTTCTTGTTCATATTTTGGGCTGCCT
>NW_021027621.1:122411-132591 GCF_004153795.1 Camellia sinensis | reverse complement strand
TGCTCAAATTGGAACAATTCAATTTCATGTTTGTTTGTGAAAATGGATTTGAATTTGCCACTTGACAAAGTGGGCTTAAAGTTTGTGAATTTGTCACTGCAAAGTGGGCTTAAAACGTACATTTATTGAATTATTCCAATTCAAGCAACAAGTCTTCATCCACAGGAATTCATACAGTTATATCAAGTAAGCAAGTAGCCTCATGGTAGAATGCTAACACATAGTAAGAAAAACACACACAAATGAGATGTTAAAGCATAAAAACTCACAGATTGACCGACGTCCATCGAACAACTACAAAACAAAGTTAGTAAAACATGCATGATCTTATATACAAAATCCTAATGCAATTCACTCATGAGATGCACTAAAGATTTGGCTTCTAAAATATGACATTTGAAACATTGCAAAACATGTGATAGCGCATAAAACCATAGGATAATCAATTAAAGCATAAGGATGCAAATTTAGCCGAATCTTAATGCATGGAACATGGATGTAAAGCAGGGATATGCATGACGTGTCAGATATATACATATGTACAGTTAGGGAAAGCGATTAAAGAATGGGATAGCAAGAAGCGGGGTAAGGGATTATTATAACACTTTAATATTACAAATCCAAATGGGGAAGAGAGGAGAGAATAATAATAAAATAAAATAAAAACTCACAAAACACTCAAAATCAAAATAAACGTTTTACAACCCCTGACCAATCAGCCCATGTAAATTCATCTTCAATGGAAGCCCCCACCTCATCATCATCAACGCATGATCTCAAATGATTTTATAATTCCAACACGTGGCACTAGCAAAGAATTTGCCCAAATTCATATAACAAGCCCATGTACCCAAACTCAATACCAGTCCATGATTTAATAAAATTACCGTGGGCCCATTTACCCCATTTGTCACTCACCCGCATATGATAATATGTACAAACCTCAGCCAAAGTAAACCCACGTTAAGCATCCATGGAAGGGCCCACCTTTGCAACACCCATGATTGTTCTTCACTTCCTTCTCTGCCATTGACCCATTTTCACCACCATATCTCTAGTCATCTCTCTCTCTAGGAAAGTAACTCAAACTCTACCAGAAACTGCAGCATCGGCCTTGGCAGAGTCGGTGGTGCTGTGGCGAAGACCGGAGGCGGTGGAGGAGAGCTTCGCGGTGGTGTTTTTGTTGATTGCAATGAGTGTGCTTGAGACAGTGGCCGAGGTCCTGCACAAAAACTGTGGTGGACTGGAGTACTACCACGAGATGGGTTCATGCACGAGATAGAGAGAGAGCTGGAGATGGGTTGGTTTTGAGCCAGCTAGAGAGAGAGACCACGGTTTGGTGTGTTGGATGGGTTTAAGGTTCGGCCTGAGAAGACTGTGGAAGGAACATGAAGCAGCCGAGTTGAATGGGCTGGGTCTCTTGTGTATGAATGAGAGTATGGCCCTGTGTGAGTCTTAATGCATGTGTGTTGTGGGTTTGCCGAGAGAGAGAGAATGAGATGGCAGTGTGTGTGTGTAGCTCTGATTGTGCTGTGTGTGTGTGTAGCTCTGATTGTGCTGTGTGTGTGTTGTGCGCTGGGTGTGTCTTAGAGAGAGAGAAGCCTAGGAATCTAGAGAGAGAAGAGAGCTAGGTTTGGTGTGTGTATATGCATGGTAGTGGTGGTGGTGGTGTGCATGCCGAGAGGGAGGGAGGTGGAGCTTGTGTGTGTATGTGTTCAGCGTGTATGCATCTGCTGGGTGTCCCTCTTGGGTGTGTGAATGTGTATCAATATGTATGCATGTGTGTTTTAAGTGTGAGAGAGAGCTGTGTGTTGTCTGTGTGTGTGTGTAGCTGTGGCTGGGTTTGCCGTGTGTGCATGTGTAGTGTGAATGGTGTGTGTGCATGGGTAGTGCCACTGCTGGAAAAATGACTTTTAGCGGCATTTTAAAAATGCCGCTATATGTATGAAAAACGCCGCTAATTCCTTTAGTGATGCTTATCACCAAACGTCGAGGACGCGGCCGTCGCTATAAGTTTATGACGCTTTAAAAACGTCGTAAAATTAGTATAGGCGGCGTTTTTAAAAACGTCGCTAAATGCGATAAATAATGATAAAATGACGTCATCCAATATTTAGCGACGTTTTTAAAACGCCGTGATAGATTTTTTTTTTTTAAAAAAAATGTCCATTGGCACTGTAGTGGCGTTTTGAAAAAACGCCGTTATAGCTCTTTTTTTTAAAAAAAATTTGTTCTGAATCTGTTATATTTAACTAAAAAACATACCTGTAATAAAGCTGAAAAATAACAATAATATGAATAAAATTTTACAGCTACTTCAATATATTGACTAAATAAACATTACATGATTGTGTCTGAACCAAAATCAAACAACAAACACAATCAAAAAATAAAAAGAAAAAATAGGTTAAGTCATTTGCTTGCTCATGCAGATGCAATGGCATAGTCAAGCATATTACACATCATTACACTGCAGAATAGGTTCATGTACAACAAAGACAATTTTGAGCAGGATACATTCCCAAATCCCAGTCAACACAAAGGAATGCAGAGAGCCCGGTGAACAGCGGCGCTGACACCTTCTCCAACTTCTTCATATAATTTGTAATTTTATGCATCATAATCCTTCACCTTTATCATAAAATGAAATTTAGTAAACCAAAGCAAAGAAAAATTGAGCATGATTTTGGCTTTGATATCGTTGGCATTTTCCCTTCAATTATATACCAAAAGAAAATTTATGTAAAACCTCACAAACCATGCCCGTGACATTATTATGCTCATCAGATGTTTAAGGAAAAGACCTGTTGATCACACCCCCAAGGGCTGCTGGGAGGAGAATATCACAATCTTCGACCAATATTGATTTGGGGTCTATTGCATCCGCACCATTGAATCCTCTAACTCCACGATTTTCTGTAACGTGCTTTAGTAGGCTTGGAATGTCGAGTCCTTTGCTGTTCTTTACAGCTCCGCTTATGTCACTTACTGCAACAATCTTCCCACCCTTTTCACTGATGAGATCAGCAGCCCAGGAACCCACATTCCCAAATCCCTGAGATCAGAACCAATCATCACAACATAATTGATTGAAGAAAAAGGAGTATAAATGAGATATTTAGCTTTCTTTTGTCAACTGTCCTCCCTCAAATCCCTGGCACATTCGTGCTGTGCTTCTTCAACACTCATTCTGCAATTTTTTGGAATAATAACCTCATCTGTTATTTTATGTGAACCTACTCTTTAGTTATTATTCGCTATGCTATTTTGTTCCGTGTGGACTACTCCACAGTAATTTCAAATATTCTAGTAAGTCACATAAAAGGTTCACCTGTACAACAAATCGTTGTCCAGCAATGCTCTTCCCATACTCGTTGAGCAGGGCCTCTGTTGCAAATAAGACTCCCCTTCCAGTGGCGGCATCTCTACCAAGGGATCCACCAAGATCCTGATATAAAGAATTTGAGTCTGTCAAATTACAGAAATGAGGAAGTACTGTGAAAACATAACAAACTATAATGTTGTAACGATTCCCAAGTGCATGTAGAATGAAAACTTTTTTATTTATACATTGTATTCACAATATGTGTACTTTGAAAGTTTGGTTTCATCAAACAGCCATTAATATAACATAGAGCAAAAGCATCAGCAACCATGAGAAGAAAAAATCAAAAAGTTAATGCCATTTTGCAAAATACTGCATCAGTGTTACTAGGAGAATCAAAATATTTACAAGAAAAACCACAATTACGAGACCTGGTTTTGTGACCAGTCTATGTTTACTTACAATAGGTTTACCAGTCACTACAGCAGGTGAGTAGCCATGAAATTTTGCGTACTCATCTAATATCCATGCCATTGTCTGTTTAAACACACAACAATCAAAAATCAGTTCAGAATTTCAGCAAACATTAGAAAGTATATACATGGAAACTACTCAACAGCATTAGTTATTAACCTAAACAACCATTAAAATTCTGTGAACTAAAGTAGATCTTTTGTAAACCTGTGGATTTGTTCCCATATCAGGTGCTGGAACATCAGTGTGCACTCCAACAAGATCGTGTATCTTTTGGGTGAAAACTCTGGTGAGTCGTTCTAGCTCAGAGATGCTTAATTCCCCTGGATTGCATCCTATCCCTCCTTTAGCTCCACCGTATGGTATATTGGCTACTGCGGTCTTCCACGTCATTAGTTGTGCTAAAGCATTCACCTCATCTGGGTCAACCTACAGTTTCCAGGTAACTATTTCAACAGAAACCCAAAATAATCTTTAAAATCCAGAAAAAACATAATCATCACCTCTGGGTTTATCACCCAACATTTTTTCTCCTTGATTTTGACAACTTATATTTATGTAATCTAAACTAGTTCAGAAGTTGCATTGACCAATAATGATCATTGACCAATAATGATCCCCTGACAAAATGTTGATATCATAAAATAATTTATCTTGATATGTGGTGGATGATAAATTTGTTTCCCTTCCAAAAGATAGAAGTCATATAATTGTCAATATACAACAGAACAGGTATCTCAACAATTATCTTTTGTGTGAAACCAAAATAAGACCACTATGTAGAATTTTTCCCCAAGAACAGCAAAAGATGTATCATGTAACATTTTCCACGAGGAAATAGGCTTGCACAAACCTTCGATTTTAAGAAGACAGATGATATCTCCTCATTGCAAAGAGGGGAACCCAAAATCTCATTGTCAAACTGCAGCATTCGACGTCTCTTTACTTGTGAAGACATCTCCGTGCATTGCTGTAATTCCTTGTCCATGTTTACTGCAATTCATTTTTTTCCAGATAAAAAAGTGTCCTTCAAATCGAAAATTTATGTAAAACCTCACAAACCATGCCCGTGACATTATTATGCTCATCAAATGTTTAAGGAAAAGACCTGTTGATCACACCCCCAAGGGCTGCTGGGAGGAGAATATCACAATCTTCGACCAATATTGATTTGGGGTCTATTGCATCCCCACCATTGAATCCTCTAACTCCACGATTTTCTGTGACGTGCTTTAGTAGGCTTAGAATGTCGAGTCCTTTGCTATTCTTTACAGCTCCAGTTATGTCACTTACTGCAACAATCTTCCCACCCTTTTCACTGATGAGATCAGCAGCCCAGGAACCCACATTCCCAAATCCCTGAGATCAGAACCAATCATCACAACATAATTGATTGAAGAAAAAGGAGTATAAATGAGATATTTAGCTTTCTTTTGTCAACTGTCCTCCCTCAAATCCCTGGCACATTCTTGCTGTGCTTCTTCAACACTCATTCTGCAATTTTTTGGAATAATAACCTCATCTGTTATTTTATGTGAACCTACTTTTTAGTTATTATTCGCTATGCTATTTTGTTCCGTGTGGACAACTCCACAGTAATTTCAAATATTCTAGTAAGTCACATAAAAGGTTCACCTGTACAACAAATCGTTGTCCAACAATGCTCTTCCCATACTCGTTGAGCAGGGCCTCTGTTGCAAATAAGACTCCCCTTCCAGTGGCGGCATCTCTACCAAGGGATCCACCAAGATCCTGATATAAAGAATTTGAGTCTGTCAAATTACAGAAATGAGGAAGTACTGTGAAAACATAACAAACTATAATGTTGTAACGATTCCCAAGTGCATGTAGAATGAAAACTTGTTTATTTATACATTGTATTCACAATATGTGTACTTCGAAAGTTTGGTTTCATCAAACAACCATTAATATAACATAGAGCAAAAGCATCAGCAACCATGAGAAGAAAAAATCAAAAAGTTAATGCCATTATGCAAAATACTGCATCAGTGTTACTAGGAGAATCAAAATATTTACAAGAAAAACCACAATTACGAGACCTGGTTTTGTGACCAGTCTATGTTTACTTACAATAGGTTTACCAGTCACTACAGCAGGTGAGTAGCCATGAAATTTTGCGTACTCATCTAATATCCATGCCATTGTCTGTTTAAACACACAACAATCAAAAATCAGTTCAGAATTTCAGCAAACATTAGAAAGTATATACATGGAAACTACTCAACAGCATTAGTTATTAACCTAAACAACCATTAAAATTCTGTGAACTAAAGTAGATCTTTTGTAAACCTGTGGATTTGTTCCCATATCAGGTGCTGGAACATCAGTGTGCACTCCAACAAGATCGTGTATCTTTTGGGTGAAAACTCTGGTGAGTCGTTCTAGCTCAGAGATGCTTAATTCCCCTGGATTGCATCCTATCCCTCCTTTAGCTCCACCGTATGGTATATTGGCTACTGCGGTCTTCCACGTCATTAGTTGTGCTAAAGCATTCACCTCATCTGGGTCAACCTACAGTTTCCAGGTAACTATTTCAACAGAAACCCAAAATAATCTTTAAAATCCAGAAAAAACATAATCATCACCTCTGGGTGGTATAATCTTAGAAACCCAATTTCTACCCTGTCAGCAAAGGTTTCAGTTAATAGGTCATGAACAAACCTCTGGGTGGTATCTGATTCCTCCCTTCATGGGGCCTCTGGCATTGTCATGCTGAACCCTGAACCCAACAAAAGAAGCCAAATTGCCATCATCTTTTGGTATGGTACACTCAACCTTCATTTTTCGTAAAAAAGCAGCGCAGTTAGCAGAGTAAAAACAAATAAGGTTTGAAGTAAACAAAATCGTGAAAGCTCATAAGAAACTAGAACTTATTTGGGAATAAAAAATGAATGCGGAAGAAATTTAAGGAATGCGCTAAATCCATGACATAAACTATAGTATTGCTGCATTATAGTAACATCCAACATAGTTTACAAGGGGTTACAAGAAATAGTGGGGCATTACATCTGGTCAGTATAAAAGATTAGAAGAAGGAATAGTTCTGATGGGTACCTCCACAAACATCTAATGCAGGTCAAAGGCATTTGCATAGTAATTGAGAGAGAGAGAGAGAGAGAGAGAGACTTATGAATTAAGAGGAATAGGATCACAATCTATGTTTAGACAAATTTTCAACTCTGTGATAAAAAATAATACAAGGAAATCAAACATAAAATTAATAATAAATAAATAAAAGACCCAGTAATCAGAATCCACAGCCTCGTACTAATTTTCCCCTTCTAACTGCTGTAGAGTAAAAGAAACCCAGAAGCCAGGGGATGAAATCAATTGAACCCATCTCACAAATACAGCATTTCAATCAAAAGAAATTGACGAATACACAAAAGAATAACCAACAACGGAATCAACATTTTAGGAACTAAACCCATAAAATCAACACAGATCACAACCAACGCATTTCCAGAACAATCTATACATGTGTGCACACGTGTATGGTGAGCACATGTGTATGGTGAGCAAAGAAAAATGCTACAAAGAGAATAGGGTTTTTAAGCAAAAATGACTGGACTAGTGTTTTGAATAATTTCTAGAATTACTGCAGTTTATAGAGGCAAGCTATTTTCAGGACATAATCATGCAAAAGTAAACATTTTCCTGCAGTTTTCTTGTACAATTTCAACACTCTAATATCCTATGAAAGAAAGGAATATCTGCTTTTAAAGGCACATATTTCCAGGATTTGAAGAGGATCAGCCGTTACCATAATGTAGTCCGACTTCTGCAGATTACTGTTGAATGATACTCACACAAGAGCTCTACCATGTCGCACTGCCTTCAATCAGGAATAAGAATGCAGGAGTGAGAGTTACGGTATGGCCAGGCAAAAGATGGTTAGAAACATAGCTAAGACCATGTAGGTGCAATATATTTGTGCAGAAGATGGGAGTTTCCACATGAAAATGCTCTGACCAAACAGAAACATAAAAACAATAGACATCAACAAACCTTAAGGATTAGAGTTAGCTGAGCTAAGTTGTTCCAATGGTTTAGTATAGAGTTTAGATAAACGTGTAAAAAAAACATAAAATCACAGAGAAGTGAAAAAAGAAGAGGTGAAGGAAAAAGGACATGATTAGGCATTTGGATTATCTTTATTACCATTAATATGACGGGGAAGACTAGAAAGTAGAAACTAAAACGTAGAAAAGTTAAATGAAAGCAGTTTATGTTTCTATATTAAGCAATAGCATTAATGCTCTCATTGATTATTACAAAGGGCAACAATAAAAGCAATAGGTTGTAATGTTACATGTAAATTTAAGTTCAGACCCAATCTACCCCTCCTAACACCCAATAATTAGGGATAGGAATGGAATGAATGAAAAAACGAGATAAAGACACAAGGGAGACTTGTGCATAGGGTAAAATGTGAAACTGGTATAAGAATTTGTATAGCACATAAGAGGCAAAAAGCACCAAACAATGCTGTTTATATGGATGGTCAATAACATCATAAAGACTATTCAGTTAACTCATTGGTGGTTGCATTAAATTAGTGATTTGGACATACTCTTAAAGAAAAGGATGAAAAAAAGAAAAACTAAGTTGATGGACAGGTTACCTGTGCTCTCCCATCCCATGGAGAAGTAGGTAATTTGCTTTGGTGAACCTATTAAAGAAGAAAGACTCTCAAGTATCTCCAACGTAAGTGAAGAGAATGGACATCACATCGGGAATCAAGCACCACAAAATCTTCGTAAACCAAAAGATAAAGAAAACAATGTATCCACAACATAATACCTTCCATCAATTTGCAGGACCCGTTGGAGGCATTCAAGAGCCTTCTCTGAATTTGCCAAATCTTGGTAGAACTACCAAAAATCAAACATTTAACACAACGATAATTGTCAAGTTACTTCACAGATCAAAGTAAATGTGTTAACTTAATGTGCCTGTTTCTCATGAAACCTCTGTCAGATTTGTCCTGGGATGCAAATTAATTTGCCTGCCTTCCAGATTTCTTGCAACCACTGCTCTCATTTCATCATCAAAACCTCTACATTAAATGATTGCAAAGGAAGCAGTATCAAGAACACAAATGCATTAATCAACAAAAATAAAAACTGGTATTGACCAAGAAAGTCCTGGCTATAGCAGTTTTCAAAAGTAGTAAAATGGATTATCATGATATAATTGGGAAGCAAAGTTATCTATATCATAGCAAACTGATCTGTAACTTACATTCTATTATACAACCAAATTCTGATGCACCCGTCTAACCACCATAGACAAATTTTGATTTGATATAAACTAATTAAACAATGTTAATTTGAAATGGAGAGAGATTAAAAAAAAAACTTACAGATGCCATCAAAGGATAGATTGCAGGAGCTTCGCACAATCGAAATGTCAGAGGAGAGAGAGAGAGAGAGAGAGAGGACGAAGAAGACAAAGGAGGAGGACAGAACGAGTCTCAAGGAATAGCCACAAAGAAATAGTTGGTTTAATAGACAATAAAAATAAAATAAAATAATTTTGAGAGTTGCATGCATGTAAACACCCCTATTGCCCAACTTATTAATCTTTAAATGACTATAAATATAATTTCCTCGTATAGCAACTAGGAAGGCACCTTCTAAGACCCAATAATGCTAGATTGATTAATTTTGGGTACAATATTTTGATATTATTTGATGGGTTGTTCATGCATTTGTTTAATAATCTATTGATGTAATAGTATTGTGTTAAACTACGGATTAATGATTCTTTGTTGTTAAATTTATGTATTATTGTCCTAATTCATTCTCAATTAATCTTGAATTTTGAAGGACATGAATTTTGTGACATGATTCAATATTTGGAAACAAAAATTTGAAAAAAAAGGGAGCACATGCTGTGTTAAAAACAATTCAATAAAAAAAATTAAAATTTTAAAATAAATGATATTTAGAAAAAAAATAAAATACTAAACCACGAGCAATCGATTTTAATTACAAGGTGTTATGCTTTTCTAAAAAATGCTGCTATTATTTGCCCATGTTATATTTTTTTGGACCGCACTACTTTAATTCCTATGTATCATATCTCTCTTTCTTTGGATTCCACTTTGCCATCTCCTTCCTCTGGCACCCTCCAGCAGCCACTCTTCATTTGCCACCCAACCTCACTTCTCCTCTGTAATCCTCTCTCCCAACTCTCTCCCTCAGTGCATGATCCTCACCCTTTTGCCGCTACTTCAATCCTAGCCATAACCATTCATTCCTCTTTGAAATCCTAACCTTCATCACAAAAACCCCTCACAGTTTACCATTTCAATTGCTCACCCCAACTCCTCTCCTTTTTTCTAGGCTACACCTT
>NW_021027621.1:97726-118103 GCF_004153795.1 Camellia sinensis | reverse complement strand
TTTCCCCAGGATCGAAAAACCAATACAGAACAAATGGGTGTTCAAGTTGAAGAAATGATGGCAGCGGAAAGACTATCAAGTATAAGGCTCGATTGGTTGTCAAAAGGTTTCAGGACAGAAGAAAAAGGTATGATTTATGATGAAATCTTCTCAGCCAGTTGTGAAATATGACCTCCATTCGAGTAGTTTTGGACTAGCGGCCAGTTTGAATTTGGAACTTGAACAAAGGATTGTAAAGAACAACATTTCTCCATGGGATCTGAAAGAAGAAATCACATGAGCAGCTAGAAAGGTTTGAAATAAAAGGGAAAGAAAACTTAGTCTGCAGATGAGAAGAGTCTTTACGGCCTCAAACAAGCGCCTAGACAATGGTATGAGAAGTTTGACTCATTCATGGTGGGTCATGAGTACAGAGAAACTGCTGCAAAAACCAGTGTGTCTATGTTAGGAAATTTCCCGATGGAAACTTCATCATACTCTTGCTCTATGTTGATGACATGCTGATTGTTGGACAGGATGCCACAGTAATCAGATCACTGAAGAACGAGTTATCACCAGTCCTTTGACATGAAGACCTAGGCCCTGCACAACAAATGTTGGGCATACAAATTGTGCGTGACAGGAAAGCCAAGAAATTATGGCTATCACAGGAGAAGTACGTTGAACGGGTGATTGCGAAGTTTAACATGAAAGATTCCAAGCCAGTTGATACTCCGCTGGCTAATCATTTCAAGCTCAGCAAGAGTTCTTGTCCCTCCTCTACTAAAGAAAAAGAGAAGAGAATGGAGGCTATTCCCTACTTATCGCCCGTAGAGAGTTTGATGTATGTAATGGTGTCTACCCGACCAGATATCACTCATGCTGTTGAGTAGTAAGCAGATTCCTTTCCAATCTAGGAAAAGAGCATTGGGAAGCAGTCAAGTGGATTCTGAGGTACCTCAAGGGTACGACAAAAATGTGTTTGTGCTTTAGAAATGCTTAAACCAGTCTTGGAAGGCTATACGGATTCCATATGGCGGGAGATCTTGATGGTAGCAAATCTACATCAGGATTTTGTTTCACTTTCGCAGGGGGAGCTGTGCCTTGGCAGTCCAAGTTACAGAATTATGTTGTTTTATCCACAAACGAGGCAGAATTATATACCGCAGCGGAAGCTGGGAAAGAGATGTTGTGGTTACAGCGGTTTCTCCAATAGTTGGGATTAAAACAAGAAAGTTCATGGTACATTGGATAGCCAAAGTGCCATAGACCTGAGCAAAGAATTCGATGTACCATTCTCGCACAAAGCACATTAATATTCAGTATCATTGGATACGTGAAGTGATGGAAGGCAGTTATTAGAACTGATCAAGATCCATACAGTAAGAATCCAGCTGACATACTGACAAAGGTGGTCTCGAGAAACAACTCAAAATCTGCAGAGACATTGCCGGGATGGACTTCAAATGAGAAGTCAGCTCCATATGGGCGTGGAGGGGAAGAATTGTTAGTGTTCCACTGCCCATTCAAATGGAGCAACCACTATGGATAGTCGCTCTCCCACTCTTCCACTTCACCCACCCATTAGCTAATGGAAGGGGTTGGTGGCAACCGATGACCTCCTTCCTCAATTGTGTATAACTTGAGGTGATGAGGAGGGGTTGGAGATAGACAAGAAAAGAAGACAAGTGATTACAGTGTGTGTAATCTGAGAGATTGTGAGAAGTGAGAGTGCTATAGTGTGTAAGTGAGGTGTGAGTGTGTAAACTCCCTCCGGGAAAATTCTATAGTGGATAGCTCTCCGTGGACGTAGGCAATTGCCGAACCACGTAAATATTCTTGTGTTATTGTGTGTGATTGATTTCTGGTGTCTCACAATCCCAACACAAGGACTGAGGGAATTCAGTTTTAAAACCCTTTCTTCTGCGACAGAAGGTTTCCATGCCAAAAACAAGCTTGGCAAAGGTGGCTTCGCCCAAGTATACAAGGTAAATCATGTTATGATCCAAACACAACCTTAGTGTGCTGAAGTAGACCAAAAAAAGAAAATATTTTCTAGTCAAGAAAAAATAAACTTTATTGATGAATGAAGAATGAACAACGTACATCAACAAAGAGCAAGGATGTACAAGTAACAACACATAAAGAAAACATATTGTTTTGTAGTAAAAAAATAAGTAAAATAATTTCAAAATGTGAGAAGTTATATATGTTTTTGTCCTCCTCTAAAATTTGAATCTTGGATCCATCCTTGACTAAAAATGTTTTGTAGGGCAAGTTGACTGATGGGGGCGAGATTGCGGTGAAGAAACCATTGGTGATCTCAGAGAAGGGAAAGGAACTTGTCCTGAACGAGATGAAACTGCTGTTGGGGTCTGCACACCACCGAAATATTGAGTTTGCAAGTAATGGCAGCCTTGTTTACCTTCTTTTTAGTAAGTATTAATATCACCTACTGTATTTTTAATTGTAAGTTGAGTTAAGGTCTTCGAAAATCAAATAGATTATTCTAAATTTATTATTTTAAAATTACACTTGCCTTACTGTGACACAAATTCTCAATGTTATTTTCCCAACTATAAGACTAGGCAAGTTTTACTTTGAATTCAATTTTATGAAATTTTTCATCTGCAATTGAGAAATTTCTATTCAAATTCCTACATTAACTTTCATGTAACTTTTTGAGAAGTTTTCCAGATCTGTTTTTTATTTTAATTTTTATTCTTGTCTAAATTCTATTTAATTAGTTAATAAAAATATTAAATAACCTATATGATTGATTAATATGTTAGACCACCATTATTATCTTGCTAAGATTGCAATTAATGAGAACCAATAAAAGACTCTCAAATAGACTTGCAATTTCAAATAATCTAAAGTTATTAAAATAATAAATAAATAATTGTTGTAATTTAAAATGACAAGGTAAGTAGATGTGGGATCAAAACATGAGGAACAATAACAATCATTCATTTGATCAAAGAATAAAAATTACACATAAAGTCAAGACACCTTCTGGAAAGGATATACTCATAGATTCACGCATCTGTTCTTTTCTAATTCATAGTGAACACAAAATTATGATAAATTAATTGTATCATACTACAATTTTTTTATTAAGTCACCATTTTCAACGCAGCAACTAATCTCAAACTTTTGTACTATTTTTGATGGTCTAGATTCAGAGGCTTGTAGAGCAGACGCGCTTGACTGGAAGCGAACATATGCCATAATCATAGGTGTTGCCCGAGGCTTGCTTTACCTTCATGAACGATCACACAATGTAATTATCCACTGTGACATTAAACCCACCAACATCCTAATAGATGAAAATTGGGTCCCCAAAATTGCTGATTTTGGCATGGCCAACCTCTTCCCTCAAGATCAAACGCATGTTAATATCAATGAAGCTACCGGTACGCTGTATGTATTAAGCATATAATTTTTCTTATTTTTCCTAATGTATTTAAATTCTCTATATGTTGTCACTGAATCCTGCTCTTTTCAAAGAAAAAAAAAATCGAATCCATCCAATCAGTGTTTTGTTGAGTTTTCAAAAACCTTTTTCTCCAAATCTTTTTTTTTTTTTTTTGAACAAAAAACTTTTTGAAACTTGATTTGTTGTTAACGTATGCTTGTACATGGAGTCAGTGGGTATTTGGCTCCCGAGTACATGGATAATGGACACGTCTCTCCGAAGGCGGACACATACAGCTTTGGAGTAGTGGTTTTGGAGTTGATAAACAGTCGGAAGAATTGGAATTCCCATAATCAGTCTCCCAATGGTCAAGGTCTATGGGATACGGTAAGCGCACGTGATTCACATTTTTAATTTGAACTGAGTTTAATTTGCAATTAGCCATTATCATACAAGGGAGGTGTCTCCAACTGAGCTTGTTGCTAAATTTTGTGACATGATCATTCATTGTTGACGAAGGCAAATGAACTCTGCAAGGAAGTAAAGGTGTCAGAGTTTATGGACCTGAAATTGATACCATCGGCTGTCCTTGATCAAGTACAATTGTGTGTAAAGATTGGGGTGTTGTGCATAGAATTTGATCTAGAACTACGACCCACCATGGATCGCGCGTACTCAATGCTATTAGAGAACCATAGTAGCAGCAACACCCTAGTTAATGAACCAATGAGAGACGGATCATCATCATCATCATCCACAGCTTGAAATTCAGGTGAGTCCAATTCCCATAAGAATTTCTACTTCCAAGGGCCCTTTATGTTCAATGATTTTCCTATAAGCATTTCTTTCCAGTTGACAAAATCACACTACAAGAAAAGTGGGTATAAAACACGAAACTTTTTGCGACGGCGTGTACACCGTCGCAAAATCTTTTGCGATGGCATATGAAGCCGTCTCAAATAAATATTTTCTGCGACGGTAGTTTCCCCGTCGCTAATAAGCACACAACAAAAAGCCTCTTAAATACGGAAGTATTCGTGACGCACTGTGTACCGTCGCAAAAATATTTTTTTTGAGACGGCGAAATTTACCGTTGCAAATAGTAGACATTTGTGACAGGAATTCTCTGTCGCAAAAAAAACTCTTATTAAAACAGCGTCGTTTTAATGAATGGATTTGATCATTTGTGACGGTTTTTCTATACCGTCGCAAATAGAACTGAAAATTTTCATCTCCCTCCTTCAGCCGAAATGGCGCTAAAAATCCCCAAAATCCCTAACACCATTCTCCCTCAAAACCCCCAAAATCCCTAAATCGAGTTCGTGTATCACAATCACAGAGACGAGTTCGAGTTCCCAAAGTGATGATGATCTTTCTCTCTCTCTCTCTCGACGAGCGACGACGGCGACGGCTAGCGGCGTTCGAGTTCACCGACGATCACAGCGACGACGGCAAGTGTTCACTGACGATCTCTCTCTCGACGAGCGACGACGGCTAGCGGTGGTACGGCGATGGCGTATTACAATCTCTCTCTCTCGCGCGAGCTCAATCAGTATGCTCTCTCTCTCTCTCTCTCACAGACACACACACACACACTGATATATATATATATATATATAAATTTTTCTTCCCTTGTATGCTGATAACTGGTGGCACATGTTAACACACTGATTCTGTTCGTGGTACATGATGATTCATGTCGTTTTTCACTTTTTACATAGTTACAAAAACATGTCTTTGTTTGGATGGTCCATGAGAAGGAATATATACAATTTGGGATTGATTAAATCATATTCTTGAAAGAATATCAAGTGGGTTCGTGATGTTTCCGTAACACCAGATACCTTCTCATAGGCAACAATTTGTTTGGGGGGATATGTTTCCACCCTTGTGGCATATACTTTGCTTTGGAGTTTGGTAATTGTGTACTTATCAACAAAATTTGTTAGGAGGTGTTTGGTGATAGTAGCTTGGTATTGTTGTGGTTTGGTTGGTTGAATAGGGTAGACACATTATTAGATGGGAGATGTGGGGGGCCACTCCATCCCCACCATTTCAAATTGTGTTAAGGGGAGGAATTTGAATTAGGAGAGGCAAACAAGGGAAAAGTAAAAGGTGTTGGCGGTGGTGGGGGTTTGTATGATGGGTTGTTTCTTGCTGGGAAAAGAGTAGGTACAAAGAAGAAGTTGCTCAACACGTAAGTCTTGTTATTCTAACTTCTTATTGATAATACTCATTTTTCTTGTTTCATTTTTCAATATTATAAATAACAGTGGGTTCAAGATGTGTAGAAATCATAGTTTTCCTTGATGAATCATGTATTCATTTTGATTTTCTCTCATTGGCTGTATCTGGGGTCATTCCGAAACATTTACCTCTCCCAAATACCATGAGCTACTATAGTTTGGTAATGTAAATGGTATCTTTCTCCAGTTATTAAATTTCAGCCTGATTGCTGTAGTATGATGTGTTGTAGTAACGTATCTTTTAATGTGCTTTATGACCTCCCTGTTGGACCTGATATCCTGGTACGGTATGGAATCTTGTCCCTTGCTTGGAAATAATTAGTCATACTGGTGTTCTCTTCTTGTTACTTTCTTGGTTTGGATGCCGACCGTGATGTTATTTTATAGATAGGTTTGGTACTAGACGTAAATCTGTGAAGTTAAAGTGCTGTATTATGAACTAATTTGTCGTCTAAATGGAAACATACCAGATCTCTTTTTAGAAGCTTCGTCCTTGCATTGTTTTACTCTTGTTGCAAGTCATCAAGTTAATGTTTCGTTTTAATTGATTGCAGATAGTGTTTGGTTATTGATTTCTTTCATACAGGGTATTACTTTTGAGCTTGATAAAGAGATGGCTGCAGATGACGACGAAGGGAGGCATTGCAAGAAATTATCAACAATACTAAGTTAAGTGAAGGTTATCTTACACTTGCTCGTGATACAGAGGTCATGGAGCCCAAATCACCTGAGGATATTTATAAGGTTGGGACTTCTTAGATATCCATACTAGCTCTTGATTTGTCCTGTCATCTTGGTAGTTATAATTACTGTTGCATGTTTGAAAGGGGTTTGTATGTGTGTTATTCCTAGTTGTTTCTTCATCAAACCTGCTATTCTTGCTTGGATTTAATTAGGCACATTTGCTCAATGGCCGGGCTAGTGCTGGTGCAAGTGTTGATTCAGCCAGACAGAGCTTGGCAGCTATATTTGTTAATGCATTTGTGAATGCTGGCTTTGGTCAGGTAAAAGGGTGGTTCATTTGCGTAAGAAATTTTGGAGGCAAACATTTTAGGGATGGCTTCATGTAACATTTGCTGCTTATATTGTGGCAGGATAAGCTAATGACAGTCCCATCAGAGGCTTCAAGTGGTGGTTCTTCAGGAAACTGGCTCTTTAAGAATAAAGAACACGGAAAAGTCAGTGCTGCAGCATGTCTGGTATGTTCCCCTCCCCTTTCAGTCTATTTGCTGGTCCAAGTTTCTTTATTGCTGGATTATCACCATTTTTCCTTGTAAGGTATGATTCTGCTTTGGGATGTTGATTCTGGACTTGCCCAACTTGACAAGTATTTCCACAGTAATGACAACCATGTCATAGCCGGTGCATTGTTGGGAGTTGGTATTGTGAACTGCGGTATCAAGAATAACTATGATCCTGTGAGTTATACTTTGGCATTTTCTGTACACAAGTCCTATGACTGTTATGTATTTGGAAATCCTAAATTTTCTTTTTTCGGGATTATATAGATAAAGAGGATTCTTCTGTCAGAGTTGGTGCAATAATGGGTCTAGGCCTTGCTTATGCTGGTGCCCAAAATGAGCAGCACTACAACAAAAACATACTTTAGTGGCACTACACTAGTGGCATATTTTTAGAAAATGCCACAAAAATGATATTTAGTGGCATGTTTTTGAAAAATGTCACAAAACGACAAACATAAAAGGCTCTAGTGACATTTCAATGAACAAGTGTCACAAAACTACAACAAAAACATACTTCAGTGGCACTACACTAGTGGTATATTTTTAGAAAATGCCACAAAAAATGATATTTAGTGGCACATTTTTGAAAAATGCCACAAAACGACAAACATAAAAGGCTCTAGTGACATTTCAATGAACAAGTGTCACAAAACTACAACAAAAACATACTTCAGTGGCACTACACTAGTGGTATATTTTTAGAAAATGCCACAAAAAATGATATTTAGTGGCACATTTTTGAAAAATGCCACAAAACGACAAACATAAAAGGCTCTAGTGACATTTCAATGAACAAGTGTCACAAAACTACAACAAAAACATACTTCAGTGGCACTACACTAGTGGTATATTTTTAGAAAATGCCACAAAAAATGATATTTAGTGGCACGTTTTTGAAAAATGCCACAAAACGACAAACATAAAAGGCTCTAGTGACATTTCAATGAACAAGTGTCACAAAACTACAACAAAAACATACTTCAGTGGCACTACACTAGTGGTATATTTTTAGAAAATGCCACAAAAAATGATATTTAGTGGCACGTTTTTGAAAAATGCCACAAAACGACAAACATAAAAGGCTCTAGTGACATTTCAATGAACAAGTGTCACAAAACTACAACAAAAACATACTTCAGTGGCACTACACTAGTGGTATATTTTTAGAAAATGCCACAAAAAATGATATTTAGTGGCACGTTTTTGAAAAATGCCACAAAACGACAAACATAAAAGGCTCTAGTGACATTTCAATGAACAAGTGTCACAAAACTACAACAAAAACATACTTCAGTGGCACTACACTAGTGGTATATTTTTAGAAAATGCCACAAAAAATGATATTTAGTGGCACGTTTTTGAAAAATGCCACAAAACGACAAACATAAAAGGCTCTAGTGACATTTCAATGAACAAGTGTCACAAAACTACAACAAAAACATACTTCAGTGGCACTACACTAGTGGTATATTTTTAGAAAATGCCACAAAAAATGATATTTAGTGGCACGTTTTTGAAAAATGCCACAAAACGACAAACATAAAAGGCTCTAGTGACATTTCAATGAACAAGTGTCACAAAACTACAACAAAAACATACTTCAGTGGCACTACACTAGTGGTATATTTTTAGAAAATGCCACAAAAAATGATATTTAGTGGCACGTTTTTGAAAAATGCCACAAAACGACAAACATAAAAGGCTCTAGTGACATTTCAATGAACAAGTGTCACAAAACTACAACAAAAACATACTTCAGTGGCACTACACTAGTGGTATATTTTTAGAAAATGCCACAAAAAATGATATTTAGTGGCACGTTTTTGAAAAATGCCACAAAACGACAAACATAAAAGGCTCTAGTGACATTTCAATGAACAAGTGTCACAAAACTACAACAAAAACATACTTCAGTGGCACTACACTAGTGGTATATTTTTAGAAAATGCCACAAAAAATGATATTTAGTGGCACGTTTTTGAAAAATGCCACAAAACGACAAACATAAAAGGCTCTAGTGACATTTCAATGAACAAGTGTCACAAAACTACAACAAAAACATACTTCAGTGGCACTACACTAGTGGTATATTTTTAGAAAATGCCACAAAAAATGATATTTAGTGGCACGTTTTTGAAAAATGCCACAAAACGACAAACATAAAAGGCTCTAGTGACATTTCAATGAACAAGTGTCACAAAACTACAACAAAAACATACTTCAGTGGCACTACACTAGTGGTATATTTTTAGAAAATGCCACAAAAAATGATATTTAGTGGCACGTTTTTGAAAAATGCCACAAAACGACAAACATAAAAGGCTCTAGTGACATTTCAATGAACAAGTGTCACAAAACTACAACAAAAACATACTTCAGTGGCACTACACTAGTGGTATATTTTTAGAAAATGCCACAAAAAATGATATTTAGTGGCACGTTTTTGAAAAATGCCACAAAACGACAAACATAAAAGGCTCTAGTGACATTTCAATGAACAAGTGTCACAAAACTACAACAAAAACATACTTCAGTGGCACTACACTAGTGGTATATTTTTAGAAAATGCCACAAAAAATGATATTTAGTGGCACGTTTTTGAAAAATGCCACAAAACGACAAACATAAAAGGCTCTAGTGACATTTCAATGAACAAGTGTCACAAAACTACAACAAAAACATACTTCAGTGGCACTACACTAGTGGTATATTTTTAGAAAATGCCACAAAAAATGATATTTAGTGGCACGTTTTTGAAAAATGCCACAAAACGACAAACATAAAAGGCTCTAGTGACATTTCAATGAACAAGTGTCACAAAACTACAACAAAAACATACTTCAGTGGCACTACACTAGTGGTATATTTTTAGAAAATGCCACAAAAAATGATATTTAGTGGCACGTTTTTGAAAAATGCCACAAAACGACAAACATAAAAGGCTCTAGTGACATTTCAATGAACAAGTGTCACAAAACTACAACAAAAACATACTTCAGTGGCACTACACTAGTGGTATATTTTTAGAAAATGCCACAAAAAATGATATTTAGTGGCACGTTTTTGAAAAATGCCACAAAACGACAAACATAAAAGGCTCTAGTGACATTTCAATGAACAAGTGTCACAAAACTACAACAAAAACATACTTCAGTGGCACTACACTAGTGGTATATTTTTAGAAAATGCCACAAAAAATGATATTTAGTGGCACGTTTTTGAAAAATGCCACAAAACGACAAACATAAAAGGCTCTAGTGACATTTCAATGAACAAGTGTCACAAAACTACAACAAAAACATACTTCAGTGGCACTACACTAGTGGTATATTTTTAGAAAATGCCACAAAAAATGATATTTAGTGGCACGTTTTTGAAAAATGCCACAAAACGACAAACATAAAAGGCTCTAGTGACATTTCAATGAACAAGTGTCACAAAACTACAACAAAAACATACTTCAGTGGCACTACACTAGTGGTATATTTTTAGAAAATGCCACAAAAAATGATATTTAGTGGCACGTTTTTGAAAAATGCCACAAAACGACAAACATAAAAGGCTCTAGTGACATTTCAATGAACAAGTGTCACAAAACTACAACAAAAACATACTTCAGTGGCACTACACTAGTGGTATATTTTTAGAAAATGCCACAAAAAATGATATTTAGTGGCACGTTTTTGAAAAATGCCACAAAACGACAAACATAAAAGGCTCTAGTGACATTTCAATGAACAAGTGTCACAAAACTACAACAAAAACATACTTCAGTGGCACTACACTAGTGGTATATTTTTAGAAAATGCCACAAAAAATGATATTTAGTGGCACGTTTTTGAAAAATGCCACAAAACGACAAACATAAAAGGCTCTAGTGACATTTCAATGAACAAGTGTCACAAAACTACAACAAAAACATACTTCAGTGGCACTACACTAGTGGTATATTTTTAGAAAATGCCACAAAAAATGATATTTAGTGGCACGTTTTTGAAAAATGCCACAAAACGACAAACATAAAAGGCTCTAGTGACATTTCAATGAACAAGTGTCACAAAACTACAACAAAAACATACTTCAGTGGCACTACACTAGTGGTATATTTTTAGAAAATGCCACAAAAAATGATATTTAGTGGCACGTTTTTGAAAAATGCCACAAAACGACAAACATAAAAGGCTCTAGTGACATTTCAATGAACAAGTGTCACAAAACTACAACAAAAACATACTTCAGTGGCACTACACTAGTGGTATATTTTTAGAAAATGCCACAAAAAATGATATTTAGTGGCACGTTTTTGAAAAATGCCACAAAACGACAAACATAAAAGGCTCTAGTGACATTTCAATGAACAAGTGTCACAAAACTACAACAAAAACATACTTCAGTGGCACTACACTAGTGGTATATTTTTAGAAAATGCCACAAAAAATGATATTTAGTGGCACGTTTTTGAAAAATGCCACAAAACGACAAACATAAAAGGCTCTAGTGACATTTCAATGAACAAGTGTCACAAAACTACAACAAAAACATACTTCAGTGGCACTACACTAGTGGTATATTTTTAGAAAATGCCACAAAAAATGATATTTAGTGGCACGTTTTTGAAAAATGCCACAAAACGACAAACATAAAAGGCTCTAGTGACATTTCAATGAACAAGTGTCACAAAACTACAACAAAAACATACTTCAGTGGCACTACACTAGTGGTATATTTTTAGAAAATGCCACAAAAAATGATATTTAGTGGCACGTTTTTGAAAAATGCCACAAAACGACAAACATAAAAGGCTCTAGTGACATTTCAATGAACAAGTGTCACAAAACTACAACAAAAACATACTTCAGTGGCACTACACTAGTGGTATATTTTTAGAAAATGCCACAAAAAATGATATTTAGTGGCACGTTTTTGAAAAATGCCACAAAACGACAAACATAAAAGGCTCTAGTGACATTTCAATGAACAAGTGTCACAAAACTACAACAAAAACATACTTCAGTGGCACTACACTAGTGGTATATTTTTAGAAAATGCCACAAAAAATGATATTTAGTGGCACGTTTTTGAAAAATGCCACAAAACGACAAACATAAAAGGCTCTAGTGACATTTCAATGAACAAGTGTCACAAAACTACAACAAAAACATACTTCAGTGGCACTACACTAGTGGTATATTTTTAGAAAATGCCACAAAAAATGATATTTAGTGGCACGTTTTTGAAAAATGCCACAAAACGACAAACATAAAAGGCTCTAGTGACATTTCAATGAACAAGTGTCACAAAACTACAACAAAAACATACTTCAGTGGCACTACACTAGTGGTATATTTTTAGAAAATGCCACAAAAAATGATATTTAGTGGCACGTTTTTGAAAAATGCCACAAAACGACAAACATAAAAGGCTCTAGTGACATTTCAATGAACAAGTGTCACAAAACTACAACAAAAACATACTTCAGTGGCACTACACTAGTGGTATATTTTTAGAAAATGCCACAAAAAATGATATTTAGTGGCACGTTTTTGAAAAATGCCACAAAACGACAAACATAAAAGGCTCTAGTGACATTTCAATGAACAAGTGTCACAAAACTACAACAAAAACATACTTCAGTGGCACTACACTAGTGGTATATTTTTAGAAAATGCCACAAAAAATGATATTTAGTGGCACGTTTTTGAAAAATGCCACAAAACGACAAACATAAAAGGCTCTAGTGACATTTCAATGAACAAGTGTCACAAAACTACAACAAAAACATACTTCAGTGGCACTACACTAGTGGTATATTTTTAGAAAATGCCACAAAAAATGATATTTAGTGGCACGTTTTTGAAAAATGCCACAAAACGACAAACATAAAAGGCTCTAGTGACATTTCAATGAACAAGTGTCACAAAACTACAACAAAAACATACTTCAGTGGCACTACACTAGTGGTATATTTTTAGAAAATGCCACAAAAAATGATATTTAGTGGCACGTTTTTGAAAAATGCCACAAAACGACAAACATAAAAGGCTCTAGTGACATTTCAATGAACAAGTGTCACAAAACTACAACAAAAACATACTTCAGTGGCACTACACTAGTGGTATATTTTTAGAAAATGCCACAAAAAATGATATTTAGTGGCACGTTTTTGAAAAATGCCACAAAACGACAAACATAAAAGGCTCTAGTGACATTTCAATGAACAAGTGTCACAAAACTACAACAAAAACATACTTCAGTGGCACTACACTAGTGGTATATTTTTAGAAAATGCCACAAAAAATGATATTTAGTGGCACGTTTTTGAAAAATGCCACAAAACGACAAACATAAAAGGCTCTAGTGACATTTCAATGAACAAGTGTCACAAAACTACAACAAAAACATACTTCAGTGGCACTACACTAGTGGTATATTTTTAGAAAATGCCACAAAAAATGATATTTAGTGGCACGTTTTTGAAAAATGCCACAAAACGACAAACATAAAAGGCTCTAGTGACATTTCAATGAACAAGTGTCACAAAACTACAACAAAAACATACTTCAGTGGCACTACACTAGTGGTATATTTTTAGAAAATGCCACAAAAAATGATATTTAGTGGCACGTTTTTGAAAAATGCCACAAAACGACAAACATAAAAGGCTCTAGTGACATTTCAATGAACAAGTGTCACAAAACTACAACAAAAACATACTTCAGTGGCACTACACTAGTGGTATATTTTTAGAAAATGCCACAAAAAATGATATTTAGTGGCACGTTTTTGAAAAATGCCACAAAACGACAAACATAAAAGGCTCTAGTGACATTTCAATGAACAAGTGTCACAAAACTACAACAAAAACATACTTCAGTGGCACTACACTAGTGGTATATTTTTAGAAAATGCCACAAAAAATGATATTTAGTGGCACGTTTTTGAAAAATGCCACAAAACGACAAACATAAAAGGCTCTAGTGACATTTCAATGAACAAGTGTCACAAAACTACAACAAAAACATACTTCAGTGGCACTACACTAGTGGTATATTTTTAGAAAATGCCACAAAAAATGATATTTAGTGGCACGTTTTTGAAAAATGCCACAAAACGACAAACATAAAAGGCTCTAGTGACATTTCAATGAACAAGTGTCACAAAACTACAACAAAAACATACTTCAGTGGCACTACACTAGTGGTATATTTTTAGAAAATGCCACAAAAAATGATATTTAGTGGCACGTTTTTGAAAAATGCCACAAAACGACAAACATAAAAGGCTCTAGTGACATTTCAATGAACAAGTGTCACAAAACTACAACAAAAACATACTTCAGTGGCACTACACTAGTGGTATATTTTTAGAAAATGCCACAAAAAATGATATTTAGTGGCACGTTTTTGAAAAATGCCACAAAACGACAAACATAAAAGGCTCTAGTGACATTTCAATGAACAAGTGTCACAAAACTACAACAAAAACATACTTCAGTGGCACTACACTAGTGGTATATTTTTAGAAAATGCCACAAAAAATGATATTTAGTGGCACGTTTTTGAAAAATGCCACAAAACGACAAACATAAAAGGCTCTAGTGACATTTCAATGAACAAGTGTCACAAAACTACAACAAAAACATACTTCAGTGGCACTACACTAGTGGTATATTTTTAGAAAATGCCACAAAAAATGATATTTAGTGGCACGTTTTTGAAAAATGCCACAAAACGACAAACATAAAAGGCTCTAGTGACATTTCAATGAACAAGTGTCACAAAACTACAACAAAAACATACTTCAGTGGCACTACACTAGTGGTATATTTTTAGAAAATGCCACAAAAAATGATATTTAGTGGCACGTTTTTGAAAAATGCCACAAAACGACAAACATAAAAGGCTCTAGTGACATTTCAATGAACAAGTGTCACAAAACTACAACAAAAACATACTTCAGTGGCACTACACTAGTGGTATATTTTTAGAAAATGCCACAAAAAATGATATTTAGTGGCACGTTTTTGAAAAATGCCACAAAACGACAAACATAAAAGGCTCTAGTGACATTTCAATGAACAAGTGTCACAAAACTACAACAAAAACATACTTCAGTGGCACTACACTAGTGGTATATTTTTAGAAAATGCCACAAAAAATGATATTTAGTGGCACGTTTTTGAAAAATGCCACAAAACGACAAACATAAAAGGCTCTAGTGACATTTCAATGAACAAGTGTCACAAAACTACAACAAAAACATACTTCAGTGGCACTACACTAGTGGTATATTTTTAGAAAATGCCACAAAAAATGATATTTAGTGGCACGTTTTTGAAAAATGCCACAAAACGACAAACATAAAAGGCTCTAGTGACATTTCAATGAACAAGTGTCACAAAACTACAACAAAAACATACTTCAGTGGCACTACACTAGTGGTATATTTTTAGAAAATGCCACAAAAAATGATATTTAGTGGCACGTTTTTGAAAAATGCCACAAAACGACAAACATAAAAGGCTCTAGTGACATTTCAATGAACAAGTGTCACAAAACTACAACAAAAACATACTTCAGTGGCACTACACTAGTGGTATATTTTTAGAAAATGCCACAAAAAATGATATTTAGTGGCACGTTTTTGAAAAATGCCACAAAACGACAAACATAAAAGGCTCTAGTGACATTTCAATGAACAAGTGTCACAAAACTACAACAAAAACATACTTCAGTGGCACTACACTAGTGGTATATTTTTAGAAAATGCCACAAAAAATGATATTTAGTGGCACGTTTTTGAAAAATGCCACAAAACGACAAACATAAAAGGCTCTAGTGACATTTCAATGAACAAGTGTCACAAAACTACAACAAAAACATACTTCAGTGGCACTACACTAGTGGTATATTTTTAGAAAATGCCACAAAAAATGATATTTAGTGGCACGTTTTTGAAAAATGCCACAAAACGACAAACATAAAAGGCTCTAGTGACATTTCAATGAACAAGTGTCACAAAACTACAACAAAAACATACTTCAGTGGCACTACACTAGTGGTATATTTTTAGAAAATGCCACAAAAAATGATATTTAGTGGCACGTTTTTGAAAAATGCCACAAAACGACAAACATAAAAGGCTCTAGTGACATTTCAATGAACAAGTGTCACAAAACTACAACAAAAACATACTTCAGTGGCACTACACTAGTGGTATATTTTTAGAAAATGCCACAAAAAATGATATTTAGTGGCACGTTTTTGAAAAATGCCACAAAACGACAAACATAAAAGGCTCTAGTGACATTTCAATGAACAAGTGTCACAAAACTACAACAAAAACATACTTCAGTGGCACTACACTAGTGGTATATTTTTAGAAAATGCCACAAAAAATGATATTTAGTGGCACGTTTTTGAAAAATGCCACAAAACGACAAACATAAAAGGCTCTAGTGACATTTCAATGAACAAGTGTCACAAAACTACAACAAAAACATACTTCAGTGGCACTACACTAGTGGTATATTTTTAGAAAATGCCACAAAAAATGATATTTAGTGGCACGTTTTTGAAAAATGCCACAAAACGACAAACATAAAAGGCTCTAGTGACATTTCAATGAACAAGTGTCACAAAACTACAACAAAAACATACTTCAGTGGCACTACACTAGTGGTATATTTTTAGAAAATGCCACAAAAAATGATATTTAGTGGCACGTTTTTGAAAAATGCCACAAAACGACAAACATAAAAGGCTCTAGTGACATTTCAATGAACAAGTGTCACAAAACTACAACAAAAACATACTTCAGTGGCACTACACTAGTGGTATATTTTTAGAAAATGCCACAAAAAATGATATTTAGTGGCACGTTTTTGAAAAATGCCACAAAACGACAAACATAAAAGGCTCTAGTGACATTTCAATGAACAAGTGTCACAAAACTACAACAAAAACATACTTCAGTGGCACTACACTAGTGGTATATTTTTAGAAAATGCCACAAAAAATGATATTTAGTGGCACGTTTTTGAAAAATGCCACAAAACGACAAACATAAAAGGCTCTAGTGACATTTCAATGAACAAGTGTCACAAAACTACAACAAAAACATACTTCAGTGGCACTACACTAGTGGTATATTTTTAGAAAATGCCACAAAAAATGATATTTAGTGGCACGTTTTTGAAAAATGCCACAAAACGACAAACATAAAAGGCTCTAGTGACATTTCAATGAACAAGTGTCACAAAACTACAACAAAAACATACTTCAGTGGCACTACACTAGTGGTATATTTTTAGAAAATGCCACAAAAAATGATATTTAGTGGCACGTTTTTGAAAAATGCCACAAAACGACAAACATAAAAGGCTCTAGTGACATTTCAATGAACAAGTGTCACAAAACTACAACAAAAACATACTTCAGTGGCACTACACTAGTGGTATATTTTTAGAAAATGCCACAAAAAATGATATTTAGTGGCACGTTTTTGAAAAATGGCGTGGTTAGAGTTTGTTCCTTCCTCACACGATTTCAGCGTGTTTGGAATTGTTTACCTCTTCTCATGAATTCAACGTGGTTAGAGTTTGTTCCTTCCTCACACGATTTCAGGATGTTTGGAATTGTTTACCACTTCTCACGAATTCAGCGTGGTTAGAGTTTGTTCCTTCCTCACACGATTTCAGGATGTTTGGAATTGTTTACCACTTCTCACGAATTCAGCGTGGTTAGAGTTTGTTCCTTCCTCACACGATTTCAGGATGTTTGGAATTGTTTACCACTTCTCACGAATTCAGCGTGGTTAGAGTTTGTTCCTTCCTCACACGATTTCAGGATGTTTGGAATTGTTTACCACTTCTCACGAATTCAGCGTGGTTAGAGTTTGTTCCTTCCTCACACGATTTCAGGATGTTTGGAATTGTTTACCACTTCTCACGAATTCAGCGTGGTTAGAGTTTGTTCCTTCCTCACACGATTTCAGGATGTTTGGAATTGTTTACCACTTCTCACGAATTCAGCGTGGTTAGAGTTTGTTCCTTCCTCACACGATTTCAGGATGTTTGGAATTGTTTACCACTTCTCACGAATTCAGCGTGGTTAGAGTTTGTTCCTTCCTCACACGATTTCAGGATGTTTGGAATTGTTTACCACTTCTCACGAATTCAGCGTGGTTAGAGTTTGTTCCTTCCTCACACGATTTCAGGATGTTTGGAATTGTTTACCACTTCTCACGAATTCAGCGTGGTTAGAGTTTGTTCCTTCCTCACACGATTTCAGCGTGTTTGGAATTGTTTACCTCTTCTCATGAATTCAGCGTGGTTAGAGTTTGTTCCTTCCTCACACGATTTCAGCGTGTTTGGAATTGTTTACCTCTTCTCATGAATTCAGCGTGGTTAGAGTTTGTTCCTTCCTCACACGATTTCAGCGTGTTTGGAATTGTTTACCTCTTCTCATGAATTCAGCGTGGTTAGAGTTTGTTCCTTCCTCACACGATTTCAGCGTGTTTGGAATTGTTTACCTCTTCTCACGAATTCAGCGTGGTTAGGGTTTGTTCCTTCCTCACACAATTTCAACGTGTTTGGAATTTTATCTCAAGTTGCGTTGTATACGCGCCTGATTGTTGGTTTTTTCCTCTTCTCGTGATTCCAGCACGGTTGGAGTATATCATCCTCCTGCACCTGTTAGTGCATTGTCCGCGCTATCTTGCGCACCTTACCTGCACTTCTTAGTGTTCCGCATTGTTATGCGTCACACTTAGGTTGCATTGTCTTGCATCCCTTCCGCGTTGTTATGCGTCGCACTTGGGTTGCATTATCATGCACCCCTAACTTGCGCTGTTACGCTTTTTAAGTGCGTTGTTTCGCACCCCCCTTTAACTTGCGCTGTTACGCTTGTTACTTGCGTTGTCTCGTATGTTTTATTTGCGTTGTTTCGCATTCCTATAACCTCCGTTGTCTCGCATATTTTATTTGCGTTGTTTCGCATTCCTATAACCTGCGTTGTCTCACATGTTTTTTTTGCGTTGTTTCACATTCCTATAACCTGCGTTGTGTCGCATGTTTTTGTTTTTTTTGCGTTGTTTCGCATTCCTATAACCTGCGTTGTTTCGCATGTTCTAACTTACATTGTTTCGCATTTCTCATTACTTGCGCTGTTACGCACTTCATCTATCTTGCGCTGTTACGCATGTCTTATTTGCACTGTTATACATGTCTACTTTTTTAACTTGCATTGTCACGCATGTTTTATTTGTTTTACTTGCGCTGTTACGCATGTCTTACTTGTTCTATCTTGCACTGTTACGCATATTTTCTTTGCGCTGTTACGCATGTTCCACCCACGTTGTCTCGCACCCTCAGGATTGCATTATCTTGCACCCCTTCACTGGCGTTGTCCTGTACTTTTCACTTGCATTGTTATGCATGTTTCTAACGATATTGTACTAGTTGAGTCTCTTTCTTTTACAGGCACGATATTGTATGTATGGTTCATTTGAAGTTGATGTGACCAAATGACCCAGACGATATGGTATTTACTCCACGTGAGACGTGGTGAGAATTGCATAATTTTCTTTCATCTTTCTGTTGAAATATGTAAGACTGTTATTCACTTGCTTAAAACTGTCGCATTTATGTTATATATAATTGCTTCGTTACAGCTCTCTTTGCATAATCATAAGTTATGCTTTTGCATCATGCATGTCATTTGCATTTTGCACCAGCCTACGGGCACATCTCTGCATGGTTATATAGATTGTTTGCCTGAGTCTTCGGCCTTGTCAAAAATGGGCCGTCTCTGGGCTTTGACATTCACTCCCGTCACTTTGTGGCTTTCGAGTTCTGTCAAAGAGGGGCAACTGTAGACACCCCATTTTTGACCGTCCTCAAGACTTGGTTGTGCTTGCAGGTACACCTAACAACTAGTTCGATTGCTCGCCAAGTACTCGACTTTCACGGCGGAACGTCACAGGTTTGAACTTTCCAAACCCTGTATCCTTCCTACCCCATTTTTGGACCTTGTATTGGCCCTTTCTGCATGCTTTGTGGAAGGCACTGGCGGCCCCTTTTTGGCCCTGCCGGCCATGCCTTTGCTACTGCCGGCCACCACTGATGGCCGCCAGACGCCCTGTCTTAGCAGGTTTCACGCCAGATCTTTTCAGCCAACTGGTTTTCACTCCTCTCCCCTCCATACACGTGTATGGAGGGATGAAGCTCTTGCCAAGCTTGTATAACAAGCTTCTTCTTGTATTCTTCTATATAAGGAAGGAGCCTTCTTCTATATCAGAGGTTGAAATTTTTTTTGAAGGAGTTGTATCTCTCTCTCTCTCTCTCTCTCTCTCTCTTTCTCTCTCTCTCTCTCTCTCTCTCTCTCTCTCTCTATTTCTCATGCATAGAATAGTGCTCTAAAGCCCATTTTTCTTGCACTTTTGCACTATAACACATAGAGATACACCACCATCTTTGAGCTGAGGTTCTT
>NW_021027621.1:65202-77457 GCF_004153795.1 Camellia sinensis | reverse complement strand
GACTAAAATTTTAGTAGCCAAAAAAGATTAACTTTAGGTGACTAAAATTTTAGTAGCCAAAACACGAGTATTTGCTTTAGGCGATTAAAAAATTTAGTAGCTAAAAATTTTTCCGCGACTAAATCATTGGCTTTTGGCGACAAAAAAATTAGTTGGCAAAAATGTATTATTTAATTAATTTTCCAACCTATTGGTGACTAAATATTTAATCGGCAAATGAATACATTTGGCGACTAAATTAAGTTTAGTCGCCAATTAGCTTTCCCGACTACTCTTCAGCTACTAATTTTTCGACCAAAAAATTTAGTCGCTAAAAGGTTATAGGCGACTAAAAAATGACTTTTGGCGACTAAAAATTTAGTCACCAAAAGTGAAAATTCTTGTAGTGTCAAGATTCAAAATTCACCGTTTGCAAATTGTTATGTCATTATGAGTTTTAATATCACTTTTCATTACAACAAATTAATATTTTAGAGATACAAATTTAGGAATAAAATATTTTTATGGTCACAAGTGTCATTATTATATTTGTAATGATGAAATTAAACATTTAGTAATAAATTACTATCCTTTCGGAACTAAAATTTTTGTCTAAAAATGAGACAAGTATATTTATTAGTGACATTTTAAAATTTTATCACTAAAAATCTTTTAACGACCTTTTAATAACTATTCTTACGACAATAAGAATTGATCTCCAAATATTTTTTTATAACAAAATTTTCATTTTTGAACAAAAAACATTAATTCTTAAAACTCTTATTTGCTGTAGTGATTTTGTTGTTTTAGAATTTAAAATATTTATTTACTAACTGGACTTTCCAAAATCATTAATCATGTGATGATGGGATTCCCATTTTTTGCCTGTAACTAAGGTTGTAAAATTAATCAAAACTATTTCTAGCTTGGCAGCTCAACTTGTCAAAAGTTCATTTGAGATTGACGCGTTAGGTAAATAAGTCAAACTTAAATATATTTTAATACTCATTAAGTTTTCAAACTAATGCTAAGTGATTTTTTGGCAAGTTGGGTTAAAAGCTACCTTTGTGGACTTGTGAGATCTGATAGAACGTAATTTGTACTCGTAGGGGGATTGGTTAGCAGGCCTGGGGTAGAGTATTTACGTTGGTGATTTTGCTTTAGGTTTGTGCTGGCATTACTTGTACCTCTAAACCGGATAGTGTTGGGAGGAGATAGGGGATGAACTCCGTAGATACAGCTCATATGCTTGTCTAAAGAAGTGAAGATAGAGCTTATATGCTTATCTTTGTGATGTGTGGATATAGCTTTTATGCTTATCTGTGGATATTGTTGTTATACATATCTGTTGAGCATGTGGGTAGTGCTTATATGCCTATCTGTTGAAAAAGGGAAGTGGCACTTGTTCAAAATGCCACAAGACCAAAAAATGTCATTAGAAGAATAGTTTTGTGGCACTTTCAAATGTCACTAAACTAAAAAAATGTTGTAGTGCAGGTGAGGTTCCTTGCATTTTTAACTGGTGGTTTCTTGGTAGGCCATGGAAACAATACTATGTTTGATTCAAGAGGCACATCAGTGGAATCATTCTGTCGATTCTACCATAGATTGTTAATTTCATTACAGAAGTTACAGAATACACACAAATAGAGAAGGAGAGATAAAACTTGATGAGTACTGGAAGATACCTTCCCTTCTCTTTGTACATGTTTAATTAAAGTTGATGTTGATTAATTTATAATTTTTTTTCAGTTCCATAGTTAATTGTGTCGTATCCGTGGAATGCAAAAACATCATTTGACTTGTTCCTCTACTTTCTTTGTTTGATATGTTTATTTCCCATTGAAGCGAACTAATCTAAATTGTTTGTCAGATCCGTAGTAAATTGACTCCTATCCTTGGAGATAACAAAGTGCCTCTTGATATGATTCCGTTCACTGCTATTTCATTGGGCTTCGTATATGTTGGTTCCTGTAATGAAGAGGTTGCTTAGGCAATTATATTTGCATTAATGGACCAAAGCATTTTGTACACCACCAAATCGGGTCGAATTGGCACAAAACTTGGCATACACGACCATCGGATTATCATCTAGGACAAACGTTCACTTGGAGAACGAGGGCCTACCCAAACACCAACGACTAACCCGTTCTCGACGAATCCAGCCAGAGGATGTGCAATCTTACGTACCCTCCATTCCAAGCTCCTCATGTAGTAGTAGTGGCAATCACTGTGTTTGATTTGAGTTTTTTGGATTAAGTTTTTTAAAAACTGAGTTTTTTGATTTTCGTGTTTTTTGTTTTTAGTGAATATTTTTAAAATTTTAAACATTTTTTTTACTTTTTTAGATGCACCTTACTTAGATGTGTCTAAAAAGTAAAAAAATTGTGAAAAAATGTTTTAAAAAATTAAGAAATACATAAAAATACAAAAAATGTACTAAATTCTTGTATTTTTTTGTATTTTTGGTATTTAGTGAATTTTTAAAAGATTTTTTTTACAATTTTTTTACTTTTTAGGTGTATTTATGTTAGGTGTGTCTAAAAAGTAAAAAAATTGCATAAAATATTTTAAAAATTCAGTAAAAACAAAAAAACACGGAAAATAAGAGTGTAGAATTTTTTGAAAACTGTTTTTAAAAAATGAAAACCAAGCAAAGTGAATGGTATTCAGATTGAGCCTGATGAAGGTCCTGTACGAGCCACCATACAAGAAGTAGCAGTAACAGCAGCAGCAGCAAAAGAAGAAGAAGATGAAGAAGGCATACCCATTCCAATGATTACCAAGGAGGATCCAATTGAGACTATGGGAAGCTGTGTCCCAGAAAGACTTCAGCCAGACAACCAAGGGAGAAGACTCCTCTCCCACCTCCTCGTATGACCAAGCAAACAAAGGAAGCAGCGAAGAAGGTGGCCAACCAACAGCAGACAATAGAGGAGGAGGTTGATGAAAAAAGCCCCACCACCTTAAATGATACTGAAGAGCGGCCAGTAAATTCAACTCCAGAAGACAGTGGTTGTGGATAGGCCTTTGCACCTTGTCCTTTCTTTTCATCATACTATTAATTCTGATATTTTTGTATCTTCTCTATGAACAGATTATGCCAGAAATTAAGGTGGACAAAGAAAGGCTGGCTGCTAATAATGCAAAGGAGGACTTCTGGCAGGCTATTGCCAAGCTGAAAAGCTTATAAACCAGTTTCAAGAAGAGCTTGAATGATGAAGGAAACAAATCCTCCTGGTGTGAGGAAGGCTTCTTTAAGGAAGGTGAGGAGGGGAAATACAAGGATCAACTGACCAACCCACAAGATGCCATCTTCACGAACAATTGGGAAGGAATTTTGAGGAAGGTTGGGGTGGCAGAGGACTCTCTTCTCTTCTCCGAAGTCCCACTCCCTGGCCTTGTTGAGCAACAGCTGCCCACTGCTAAAGAAGCTATTGACGACGGTGACCATGGTGGAGGGAGTTTTGCTGACTCCAATGGATAGCAAGAGGCTGTTGAGAAGAAAACTTTAATAATAATGGTGCACGTTTTGAGACTTAGACACATTTTTCTTTTCGAATAACACTCCCAATTTATCCACAATGATATGGCATGTTGCATGTCAACTTTTTATTTATCACAAACCCAACCATTGCCATGTCATTGTGGATAAATTGTGAATTCTAAATTGTAACACATTTCTTGTGTACTAAATCTTATTAGTGGTTTTAACAATAGCTAGTTTAATACTTAAAGTCCTTTCTTCAAATTTGAGAACTGCTACAGTTCCGTAACAAACATGTTAACTTTTCTCACCAAACTAGTTCATACTATTTTAATAAGGAAATTACTAATTAAATTTGTATAATCTAGATTATCTAACATATCATTAATATAATTAATCTATTCAATCTTTCTTGTGACATAGTCGGAAAGTAAGGTTTGATCAATTCAACTTCGAAAATAAAACTTTTCAAAAAACAATTATAATTAATATAATCAACAATATTCTATAAATAATTCATACATTTGTAAAACAACAGTCTATTACTTTCAAATATTTACAATTGGGTTTTTGGGCCCTTAAGTTAAAAGTTTAGACTTGGATAAATTGGATTGGACCCTCATTTTTTATCAAGTCTTTAACAAAAATATTTTTATTTTTGAGCCTAGTATAAATGTTGGACTTATCTAAAAAGCCAGACATCTATTCCCAATATGTTTTTTGAAATATTAACTTACCTAGAGAGGGTGAATAAGCCAATTAATAAAAATTCTTATTAAATACTCAATTTTTAGTCTTTAAACAATTAAGCACATATAAGGAATCACATAAAAACACCAAGATTTTATGTGGGAAACCCAAAAGGATAAAAATCAGAGTCTCAACACCCAACAAAAATCCACTAAGAAAATTCAATAATATAGGACTTAGACAAAAGGACTTGCAACTATTCACCTAGGTTTACCTAGGAGTGTAAAATGGCCCGCCAACCTGAAGCCCGCCTAAGGCCTAGCCCGACGAGCCTGGTCTAGACCCAACCCGATGCCCAACATCACTTGCAAGCAATTTTGGTGAAATTTTCTTCTTAAAAAAAAGTCAATCCTGAGGCTCGAAACCCGATTACCCATGGGTCTGGGCCTATATTTTTTAGAATTAGGCCACCCCGGCCCGGTTCAATTTTTTGCGAGAGCCAAGCGGGCCAAGGCCGGGCTAGGCCATTTTCACACTACTATGTTTACCTAACTCCGTTGACAAATGCATCTGTTTATCCAAAATTATCAAGCATAACTGCAAATACATTTGGTGTTGAGAGAAAAAGAAAAAGAGTAATCGCGAATATTAGAGTCTTTCTTTGTTTAAAGTATTGACAACTTTTCCTGGAGTGATTCTAATTTTAACCATGTATATCAACCATCAAATGTTGGATTTTATTTGCATTGCTACACCAAAAATGCATAATGTTTTTACACACTCGAGAACATACAACCAACACCCAAATGCAAAAATCAAAGCAATCTTTTACTTTCATGATTCTAAATATCATGCCACATATGTGATTATAGACAGACCTAGAATTGACGGGGAAAGTACTAAATGATTCAAACATAAACTGCTGTTGTATAACATTTCTGATAATATTGATATGATTTTATTCAATGTGTGTGTAATGAAATTTAAGAAATTATAATGAATAAATAATAAATACTATCTGGTCATAACACACTGCCTTTTTACGAACTCCATACAAAAAATTGAACCGGTGCCATCCATGAAGGCCTATTTGTCAAGTGGTATCCCTACATTGGTACTGTGTAGAAGGGATTTACAACACTAATGAGAGAAAACTAGAAACTACATACCTCTTATCCACTTGTTGCAGCAATTCTAGGATCCCAAGAATACGATCCAGTGAACTGCATACTTCAGAGGACTTCGATGATGATGTCTTTTGTTAGAGAGGATCCCACATTCCTGTTAAAATGAATGCAGCAGATCTATGGATGGCACGAATGTCTGAAGACAACCAATACGTTGAGCCCACCCAGATGACTAACCCTAAAGGAGTAACAAATACAAGGTAATTAACCCCAATTTTTTAGATAAAAATAATAATTTCCAAGCAGATGAAAATATTCAAGCATTCAAATACTTTTTGAGACTTGCAAATTATGAGGAAAAAGAAATCAAATGGAATTTTACTTTTTCTTTGTTTGGCTGCATTGGAAAATTGTGCAGGATAATATTTTGAGGGAGTTTTCTTGTTTTAAAGTAACCCAGTTTTCATTATAAAACAGTAAGGAAAATGGGGAAACATGACTAACCATCAAAGGAGGACAATCACATTTCTAATAAATGGATTCTTTATGTTTGTACTTTTTCTTCCTCTTTTTCCCTCTTCATTTCCTTTCCCTTTCTTTTTCGTTTTACCTCACTGTTCCGGGGAACCAACAAGAGCCTATATGTATCTATGAAAAAACAAAATCCGTACTTTATGAGTGTTTGTGAACTCCTAAAGGTACACTTTGACAGCACCTTTTCTTTGACATTACCTAATAACCAAGGTTTTAAGTAAAGGTGGCAGCAACCATAATGGTAACGATAGCATTGATGTGACTGCGGAAAGTAACGGCCGTAGCATAATAGTTGTGGCAGTCGACCAAAGCCATAAATTTTTTGATTCTTCGCACAACTTCAGGAAAACATACTAACAAACATGTTTTTATTTCAAAATCACATTTAGTGAGGTTTATAATGATTTTTCGTGTGTTTTGTTTAGTTTTTAAATATGATCCAATATGTGTACTAATTTTTATGTAAGGTTTAAGTCACTATAGGGATTTTTCCTATTGTTGGATGTATTTAATTTTCTTTACTTTACTAATTATACTTGTAGATAACTTCCCACTTGTTAAGAAGAAAAAAACGAAACATGTTTAATATTAAAAATGATAATCTCATAAACATAAGTTCATACATAATACAAAATATCAACATACTAATGTAAAAGTACTTAACATGATATACAAATTTTGTTCAATAAATTTGACCCAGGAGCAAATATAGATATAATATATTAATATTCAAAGAATCAAATGAGCAATTAATGAAAGTTTGGAGAGAGAGAGAGAGAGAGAGAGAGAGAGAGAGAGAGAAGTAAGCTCATTTAACTTTGATAGCAACTTAAAAGAGAAGTAAGCTCATTTAACTTTGATAGCAACTCAAGTCTTGTAAAACTTGAATATTGGACATTCAAAACGTGTAGCTCTAAGATTTTCGCATAAGTTCTCTATCCTTTTTGCGCGATTTTAACAACTAGACAAAAATGGCCTTATATACAAAATCTATAAAATAAAATAAAATAAATAATAAAAAATAGAAGCATATGATCGTAATGGCGGCAAAGGTCAAATGAATAAATTTGATCAGAGAGCAAATATAGATATAATATAAGTTAATATTCAAAGAATCAAATGAGATTAATGAAATCTTTTCAACAAAAAGGTAATGAAGTTTGCAGAGAGAGAGAGAGAGAGAGAGAGAGAGAGAGAAGTAAGCTCATTTAACTTCAATATCAACTCAAGTCTTGTAGAACTTGAAGATTGGACATTCAAAACTTGTAGATCTAAGATTTTCACATAAGTTCTATGTTCTTTTTGTGCGATTTTAACAACTAGGAAAACGGGAAATGAGAAAAATGTCCCTATATACAAAATCTATAAAAATAAAATAAATATAAAAAAGAAAATAGAAGCGTAATGATTGTAATGGCAGCAACGAAATTGTAACGGCACTGTAATGGCCATTACGACCTTCATGCAACAGTGGCAACCATTACGGATGTGAATTTTGTCACACCACCATAGCGGCCGTAACAAGTGGCAGTAACAGTCATGGAAGTTTTTTAAAACTATGCTAATAACAGAAATTCTGGTAGCCAACAACAGTTAATCAGGGAACATAAAGAGTGCCAGAAGAACCTTTAGGAACAAAAACTAAAGGGAAGAACTAGTTGGTGGAGATATAAAGAGAGCCTTCAAAAGCAAAGAGGAGGTATCTAACATTGACTCACTAGCCGTTATACTTGGTTGTAGAGTTTTACTACGTAATCCAATTAACATTACTTTATCTAGTTTTCCTACACATTTTATGTCCTCGTATGCTATTACTATCACTGGTGCTAAGATAGTGTTTGGTTCACTAGAATGAGGTCGAACAGAATAATCATTCTATCAAAATATCCATTCACATATTTGGTTGACTAAAAAACATAATGAAATATGCATTGCAACTGAAATCATCAATCACCATTGTAAGAAAATGATCATTCCATAGGGGAGCTTAAAGAATGACCAATCCGTTTCATTCCATCTCTTTCCAATGAACCAAATAGAGTGAGAGATTAGAAAAGCAATGGAGCAATTTTTTGTAGGGTAGAATGGAGGAGGAATTCAAGTAACCATTTGGTAGACTAGGACTCAATTTGTACTCCTATTATAGGATAGGGACTTGGTATCAAGAAGTTAGAAATGCTTAATCAAGCTTTATTGGGGAAGCGGAGGAAAAGTTTTGTGGGTGAGAGGGATATATGATGAAGAATGGTAGTAGCTCTGAAGTATGGGTGTGATTTAGGGGATTGGAACCCTCTAGAAGTATCTATTTCTTATGGCATATTTGGAAAGGTGTTAGAAAGGAGTGGGAATAAGTTTGTGGTGAATATTAGTATGGTGGTGGAGGTGGGGAGAAGGGTCAAGTTTTGGTCTTCAAAAGAGTAAGCATTGTAACTTTGTGCACTTAGGTTGTGTTTGGACAATAGCTTTGGATAGGTCTTTGGAAAGGAAAAGGTGAAGGAAATTTGCATGAAATATAAGACAATTTTTTTCTCCTTTTCCTTTCTCTTTCCAAATCCCTACCCAAATGCATAATCCAAACACAGCCTTACTGTTTGCTATAGATGAAGATAATGATGAAAGAGAAATCTAACATCAAACCTTAGAGGATGGCAGGGGCAAAAAAGCTTCACACGAGGCCTTTCTAGGTTTTGTTAGCTATCAAATCTCTCGAAGTTGTTATGCTATATCTTCTACAAGTTGCAGTTGAAAATTTTCCCTTTCCCGATAGTCCACAGAGAAGTTGAGCTTCTGTCTTCATTCCTGCACAATGCTTAACCTCTCTCCGATTCACTCAACTTCCATGTCAATTTTCAATCTTTCATTGTCAATTGTTGACATCAAATTTTTCTGCAGATCAAAAACTACAGATTTCTCTACATCTCCTTGCTTGAAAATCAGCTTCTTCATTCCATCTGGAAATTCATAATTCCTCTCCAAGGGCAAGGGTGTACAGTTTTTGCTTATCAATAGACAATACCTCATTAACTGAACTTTTATCCTTTACAATTTCCTTCTTGTCAATGGATTCACTAAGCCATTGGAGCATCAGCCTGTTCTCTCTGTGTGTTCACCATACACTGAATGTCATCTTGTAACTGTTAATTTCCAATATGAATCATTCGCCTATAAGCTTCAACTTCCCTTTCCAAGAAATGCTTCTCTTTCTGTCTGCTCACCAGAATTTCTTTAAGGGTGTTCATTTCTTCAGCATCATAAGCAGATTTTTCTTCTATTATCCCCTGGTATTGCCAAGCCTCCATTTCTATGGATGCCTTCTCATCTTGTAGACTGTAATAACCCTCATCACTGCTTACCGATAAACATTGATTACCGTCAAACTGAACTGATTATGACTAATAATTGAACTGATTAAAGTACTGAACTGACTGACTGAAAATTGGAACTGAATTGACTGAGTCTATCTGTTTAATTGTGCATCTATCTGTTTGATTGATTATTTGTTATGTTCGTGTTTTAGTGTTTAAACTGCTAATTGAAGGCCTTATCGGCGGCTGAATCGGGAATTGATTGATGTTTTATGATCCTCATAATTAATGTGATTTTATGGTATATTTATCTGAAAACTGATTAGGTATGATTAAACTAGATTAAAATGAGTTAATTGCAAAGTTTGCCATAATTACCGTTTTGCCACCGAGTGGCCCACTACCTAGTTATGCTAGAGCCTAGCATACTTGACTCTAAACATCTCTTAAGCTCCATTTCTTGCACACAAACCGACCATAGGGAGGCGAGAGTGAGAGATTGAGTTGTTCATCTTGAGTTCTTGAAGATTTGGCTTAGACAACTTGGAGAATTGAAAGTTGATTGTTGATTTGTGGTTTTACACTTGTAATTGAAGCTCTAGGTAAGAGAATTCAACCTTTATTGATGTGTTTGAGCTTGTTCTTGCATGATTCATGTCAAAATTGAGAATTGAGCCATGATTTAGTGCTAGCATGTTGTAATAGAGCATAATTCATGCATGCATGTTAGTATTGTGGGATTTTGAGTTGAGTTCATGGCAAATTGTCACATGCATGTCCATAATTTTGTAATGGTCCATGTTTTCAACTTGTTTTTGGATCAATTGGCTCCTTAGAGCATCAAATTGAAGCTTTGAATTGATTTGAATTCATGCATGTTTGCATGTTCTCCATGTTCATGAAAATGGTTTGAAATTGGGTTTGAATTAAACACCCTTGGGCTTTGATTTCTCAAAATTGAGCTTTGAACCATGTTATTCTATGTGTTTACAAATGTTTTCTGGAAATTCAGCCCAAGAGGTCGAGTTTTGAATTGTGAAAGCTTGGTTTGAGCTTGGAGGTGCAATCTGGGTTTTCCAGATTTTGCACTTCCGCTCGAGCGGGGAAATGGGCGCTCGAGCGGAGAATCCGAGCATCCAGTATTTCTCTGCACTGTTTTACAGTCCGCTCGAGCGGAGGATTGGGCGCTCGAGCGGAGTCATGTCTCAAGCTCGAGCGGGCGTCGAGCGGAGATTTCACCCATCCAGTACTTTTACAGTACGCTCGAGCGGGAGAGTTGACGCTCGAGCGTGTACCTTGATTCGAAGTTTACATCGAGGTTTTGGCAAAGTCTACAGACTGCATTGGGTACTGATTTGAGGCTGAGTAGTGCCTATCATCCTCAGACAGATGGCCAGTCAGAAAGGACCATCCAGACTCTGGAGGATTTACTGAGAATGTGTGTCCTTGATTTTCAGGGAGATGTTGATCGTCGAGGGCTTCATTTTAATCTGAAAATCTCGGGTTTTGGAGCACGTTGGGTTTTGTCGTCTTCTCCTTTGGGACTCGAATTTGAGGTAGGATAACCTACTCCTCTCTATGGTTTTGTCTTTAAATTTTGGTAATTTGAGATGTTGGGCTTGGTTTGATAATTTTGTGAAAGTTTGGGCTTTTGTGTAATTTTACCAAAAGTTGGGGTTTATTCATAATAAACCTAGATGCATGTTTGGCATAGAAAAGTGGAATGATTGTTGAATCATTGATGAAAATGGGACCTAAGGGTTGAGATGGTAATTATGGAAAATGGCCTAATTACATTGTTTAATTAATTGGGATAATTAATTGGTGAGAAATGAGGAAATGAAATGTTGATTGAAATTCCATTTGTGCATTTATTTTCTGTTTTAGAAATAACTGCTTTGGGCTATCGGTGGAGGATAGTCGAGATTGTTGTAGACAATGCATGATGATTAGGTAAACGGAAACTAATCAATGGAATGTGTCATGGAACTTGACGGTTTATAGAATACATTAATTGTGTGTATTGTGTGATTGTATATAGAAACCAATGTGTTTAATACGTTATGTGTAGAGGAGGAGATAGGGGATGTACTCCGCGGTTTAGGGAAGATAGGGGATGTACTCTAAACCGGATAGGTATTGGGAGGAGATAGGGGATAACTCCGTAGGACAGAGCTCATATGCTTGTCTAGAGAAGTGAAGATTAGAGCTCATATGTTATCTTTGTGAAGTGTGGATACAGCTTGTATGCTTATCTGTGGATATTGTTGATATACATATCTGTTGTAGAATGTGGATACAGCTTGTATGCTTATCTGTGGATATTGTTGATATACATATCTGTTGAGAATGTGGATATAGCTTTTATGCTTATCTGAATGTGAGATATAGTTTTTATACATATCTGTGGAAATGATGATAGGGCTAGCATGCTTATCTGTGAAAAAGGGAAAATGAAAAGTAATTGGGACTTGTAAGTCGTTGACATAAATATGTAATTTATGTTGATTGTATCAGTGTTGACCAACTATCAATTGCTAATGTTTTAGTCATTGTCCATGGTTGGTTTAGTGTATTTCTACTGGGCTGTGGCTCACCCTATATGGAATATCATTTTTAGGTACAGGAAGCATGCCACCTCCAAGGACATAGCTTAGGAGGCTAGAGGCGGACATAGTGTAGTTGTTTTACTTTTGATGTATTACATGTAACTACAAGCCAAGGGCTGAATGTGTAAACGAGTTAGTACTCTTTTGTTGTTAACCAAGTGTTAACTTGGAAAGCTGTAAGCCCGTAGGGCATTTTGTTTTGATGTTAACATGTAATACTTATGTAATGAAAACTCAATGAAATAAAGAAATGTGGTTATTTATATGTAAATGCATGTCTTTATCTGATGGGTTTAATGTTTATTATTTTTGAGGCGTTACAACTTGGTATCAGAGCGTACCAGGTTCGAATACTTTGGGTACGTGGGAAGTGATTAGGATCACAATGGTTTTGTCTCGCTTGATAGAGACTTAGATGTAGTATCATATGCTATGTGCTTAAATGCTAACATGCTTATGTGACTATGTGGGTATGGGATTTAATTTCTAGGATGTTGATTGGATCCTGAGTTATCTCTCCTCTT
>NW_021027621.1:0-59264 GCF_004153795.1 Camellia sinensis | reverse complement strand
ACTTTTTTGTAAAGGCCAAAGGTGAGTAAATCACTCCTACTAGATCAAAACCTAGAAGAAGGTTGAGTTCTAGAGTGAGAGGCTCAACAATGGTGATTTTGGAAAAGTAGGAGAGAGAAGAGAAAGTGAAAAAGTGATTTGAAGAGTCACAAATTCGGGACTTAAACCCAGTCTTCCGCTCGAGCGTAAAACACCCCGCTCGAGCGTCCACTCACTGACTTCCGCTCGAGCGGCCAACCTCCCGCTCGAGCGCAGAATGCACTCGCCCAGCACTTTTGCAGAACCAGGCCTCCGCTCGAGCTCCCAACCCTACGCTCGAGCGGCACTCAGACAACCCCGCTCGAGCGGCCAATACCACGCTCGAGCGTACAACGCTGCACAGGAAAATACTGAATGGGTGTAATCTCCGCTCGAGCGCCAACACCTCCGCTCGAGCGTACAGGCCAAAAATCTGGGCAACTAGTTTTGGTTTCTAAACTCAACCAACCTGAAACAAATCCGCCCAACACATCCTATAACTCAAATACGAAGTAAAAGGATGTAAACAAAATAATAAACAACTACCAACATCCACGGACACATGTCCGGATCACGGTATAACAAGGGTAAACCTGGGATCGCTATAATGATTCACTTCTCTCAGTGAGTTTCTTTTCATGAAGAGTTTCATCCAACTGAAAGCCATGTGAAGCTCTATCCCCAAAATTCTTAACAACTGGAGCGTCCTCATCATCTAAATCACATACCACACACAATAGCATTGCCATGCATCGTATTAGTAATAACCTAAGCATGGATCTATGAATGCTTCCAGTTATGTTATGTAAGATTCCATGTAAAATCTGATACACCAAGCAAGAAGTCATGGCAACACATGCCAAGACATTGTTTAGAAATGGGTGCAAAGCTCATGCCCTGAGGGCACAAGCAATAATTCTTGAGGTTTAAACATTCAAGCTCACAGACTAAAGTGCTAATTGAAAAAGACATAAAAATTGTACTTTCCATATATGTATTGGTGGTATGGTAGTCCATTTGTTTAAAACCAGAACAACCTCTTCATTTCTTTTTCTTTTTGTTTTTCATTTTTTTAAATGCATTTTGATCACCTGAATGGCTCCGAAGGGGTGAGTTTAACCAATATCAAAAATTAAAATAATTCCCTTACAAGCCATCTTACACACACACACTCACATAGATGAATAATTTTGATCATCTGAAGGGCTCTGTACTTTTCCAGTTTTTCTGTTCTTTGCTTTAAGGATTTTAAAATATAACTCCTTCAAACGCTTTTAATATGTGTATATGGGACCTCCAAGTCTGTCCTTGAAAACCCCAGCAAAATTTGCAAATCCCTTTTTTAAAACTAACCAAAGAATTTCAAAACCAGGGAATTTCACATCCCTTTATGGTTTAAAATCCCTTCCCATCCCTTTGCCAAGAATGGCCAAGATTTTTTTAAAAAATCTGTAAGACATAATTTCACTCTTCACTCGGATACAGGATATATGCATTGTCAGTGGAAATTGTGACTTTTCATGCATGGCATATACAGTGAACAATTTTTGTAAGTTAGTGCACATACAACACTAAGCTTCTTGAATTTCTTTATTCAGCTGTAAGATTATAGCACAACTTATGTTGATTTTAAAAATGTGAAAATGCATGCACATATACATGAGTCCACAAAATGAAACACTAATGCCTCTCTTCTTTTTTTTTATTTTCCTTTTCAATTAAGGTGCAAAGTTTCTGATGAAATAAAGAAAATGGATAGAATACAAACCAAGATCAAAATCAACACTCACAATTAAAGTGATAAGCATCAGCTCCAGAATTGACAGGCAGTGAACTGCATTCAATCTCATTATTCCCTTTACGATTGACGCTAGAACGTGACCGATCATTTGCATATGAAGGGTCAAATGACACAGGCGAAACTTTTGCATAATCGGCAAGACCTTTTCGACGTCGCCTAAGACCATTCCTTGGCCTCTAATTTACAATCCCCTTACCCTTGAGATCAAACCTTCCCTTCTTGACATGAACTGATGAATTCACTACATCAAACACCCTAACTGATTCATTCCTCAAAATCAAGTCCCTCTTAACCACATTTTGCAACTTCCTAGCACCCGATATTGAGCTACAAGACACTTCGCCTTCCATTTCAACAAACCCATCAACACAATTGTTTTGATCTCTAATTAACTTCAAATTCATTTGGCAATCTCGGTTTTTCACGCAAACTGAATCAAAGGGAAACTTTGTGTTCACAGACAGTTGAACAGAAGAGACTGTCTCAATTGCGCAATCAATTAACAGCCTCTTCAAGTAGTAATTGCTATTGGAGGTACCAAATAGGCCATTACAAGGACATGGTACGAAAAGCCCCAAAAAACCCAGAAATTTGGAGGCCAAAAATGCGAGAGTGGATGCACAGAGTAAGAGATAAGCAATAGCAAGATCAAGAAAAACACCCACTAACCCACTAAATGTCCATGAATGAACGGCCTGGCACGCCATTTGGGTTCTGCAAAATCACTTTTTATTTCTTAATTTAAGAGTCAAAACAAGCACACTACAATCACATACCCTTGTTTGTTTCCGGAGAAAACTGAGGGGAAAAATATAAAAAAAAAAATCAATACACACCTTATTGGCCAATAAGGAAGATAATAAAAGATGAGAGAAAGAGAGAGAGTTACGAAGAAGAAAGAACAAGAAGAAAGAAAAGGACAGGGAACGAGATTCACAGTGAGAAGCTTCCTTTTCTTGTTGTTGGTTGGTTGTTTGTTTGTTTTTGTTAGTGTAATATTAGTGTGCAATATCTAGTGTAATATTAGTGTGCAATATCTAGCTCTCTAGCTGTCCCACTAATGATAATGTTTCTACTTTCGGTGTTAGTTAGTTAGTATCCTATGTATACCACCTTTCCTCTCTATAAATGAGAGTGTTGTAAATTACTAAATAATAAATCAATTGAATACGTACAATTTATTCTCTCTGTATTTCTCTCTCTATCAATTTATCTTACATGGTATCAGAGTTATAGGTTAAGCTCTTGGTATTCTTCGCTTTCCGGCGGGCGGCAACCTTACCTTGACCGCCCGCCGGACCTCAACCAATTTGAGACCTCCATCAACTCCCGCAAGACCTCTCTCACACTTTCTCTCTCTACTTTACAGTGATAACTACAAAACTTCGCCATATAGCTAATTTTGATTCTCTTCTCAGTAACCAACCCAACATAACAAGTCTCTTGGGTTCAACTATTATGGATTTGGATATACTGAATCTTGATGTGGATAACCAACCCATCTCATTCTCCATGCAAACAAATGTTGGGTCCAACAGGTGGCTGTGAATTAATCAATATGGCATCTCCAATACCAGATCAATCCTCCCGTCGGACCACTACAAGCTCTTGAAATCAAACGTCAATGCTTTAAATCTCATCCAGCTCGGTCTCACTCTCACCGACGCCACCGAAAACCTCACACACCTCGGCTCTGGCGAGAGCGGCTTCATTTGGGAGTTCAATTTCTGTAACTTCAACGTTGCGCGTGACCCCCACGCACCGGACTCCGTCGAGCTCCTCCACGGCCAGGGCATCGAGCGACTACCTCAAGGCTACCAGTGGGTCCTTTGCTGCAACTGTAAGCACCACCGACGTATCCGTAGGCGGTGGATAACAACTGCGCGTCCCTATCGCAACATGAATGTAACGCCGAAGCTCTGCTGCCCTCTTCCGGCATCATTAGCAACCTCCCGGCATCGTTGTCCGAGACAGCACCACCATCGTCGTCGATCTTCGTTGATATCAATCACGAGCTTGGAATTATAGCTGAAAATGAGAAACAGACCGTTTGAAAGAACACCCCATACAACACACCCACACCCATACAAAGGGAGATGAAAGACAACATTTTTTGGAGCTAAACAACACACCCACACACCATACACAACACACCCAGATACACACCATACATTCACACACCGATACAGACAGCACAACATAGACCCACACCATTCACACTTACATCGAAGCTCTCTCTCTCTCTCAATCCGGCAAACAGATTTTCTCTCTCACTTTACTTTTTTTCCCATCCACCAAAACCTAATCATCTTGCTGGCCATGTATCTTCTTCCACCACTCTGACCAAACACCACTCGGTTCCCCACTACCCCTTTAATTTTTAATTTATGTTATGTTTTTACTTTTCATCATCAGCATGTTCACACTCTCTTCAACTTTCTTTTCTTTTCTATATATACATACATTTTTTTTATTATTATAATACCAACCCACATTCAACACCACCTCACTAATTTTTCTGCTCCAAACAACCTTGTGCCATTCTTGCCATCCGGCTTGCACAACGCCCTTGTTTTCTTCATATCAGGGCACCCCGCTCACTGTTCTACACATACACACACAAAAAAAAAAAAAAAAACCTTTCTACCATTTTTTTTTTCACATCTCCACTATGTGTTGACCCGTTCTGCTCCACTTTATCAATCCCTTTGTTTCAACCTCCAATAGGTTTCTATCTTCAAACCTATTTGAGTTTGAGGGGGGGTATTATATATATATCATGGTGAGCATGGTTATACACCATGCGAACCACCCAAGCCACCCCATAGCGCACTCTCTAAGTCGCCCGCTTAATGTACCACCAAAGTTTTCTACAACGGTCCGGCATAACCCCGTAAACTGTCCCGACATTGATTCTGGTTATCTTCTACATCGGTCCGACATGACTCCGTAAACTGTCCCGACATTAATTCTGGTTAGCTTCTACATCGGTCTGGCATGACCCCGTAAACTATCCCGACATTGTCTGCTATAACGGTCTAACACGACCATACAGTGTCTCCTATCCTTTTTTTTTTTTATCAGTTTACTTTCCTGTTTTGTTACTCTCTCCAAACTCAAGTTGGTTAGTACCTATCCTCCTTGAGTTTGAGGGGGGCTGTTAGTGTAATATTAGTGTGTAATATCTAGTGTAATATTAGTGTGCAATATCTAGCTGTCCAACTGTCCCACTAATGATAATGTTTCTACTTTCGGTGTTAGTTAGTTAGTATCCTATGTGTACCACCTTTCCTCTCTATCAATGAGAGTGTTGTAAATCACTGAATAATAAATCAATTGAATACATACAATTTATTCTCTCTGTATTTCTCTCTCTATCAATTTATTTTACAATTTTGTTTGTTTTGATTTTTCAAAACCCTAACGTTCAATGGTAGTCATGAGTATGAAAATAGGTCCAAGAACATTACAAAAGAGAAAAACAAAGATATGGACAAGGGCTACAAAACCCTTGTTTGTTTGTTCGTTCGTTTGTTTGTTGTTGGTTTGCTCACATGGAAGTGCGTGCGCTTTTGTTTTGTATTTTCCACATAGATACCTGTCCCTTTGCCTCCAAGTACAACAATGATAGAGATCTCACAAAATACGGCCCCACAAAACACAATTCCTACAACTCTTAAAATAATCTGAATCATTCATGTCACAACTCTTAAAAAAATTTAAACACATCAATAATCAACACATCAGTAAAGGTTATAAAAATCCTTTTTTGCGAGGATCCCAAACATTCCCCTAAATAATTGTCTCCTTTAATAATTAGTTATTTTAGTTGAGTTTTAATTATTATTTTTTTTAATACAAACTTCATTTTATTTTTGTGATTTTGATTATATACGATTTACTTTTTAAATATTTAAAAATGATCACATAATTTTTTTGTCATTTGTAAACTAAAATGTACTGCTAGGACTATTAATGATTTAATAAAGAAAATATTAAAATACTCCTATATTTTCTTTATTTGTTTGGGAAGCAATGCATTTTAACCCTATGTGCTTTATTTTCTGTACGATTTACTCCCTTAAAATTAAAAAAATTAGCATTTAAACCTTTATATTTGTCACGTATTTCACACTTATTATTAAGTTTAACGAAATATTTAATTATATTTAAAATTTAATCCACAAATCACATAGGGTTACGAAAGCTGAACTTGGCAACTTGTTAAGAGTAGGTTTTGGTTTGCCTCCTTCTATGTTATTAATAAAGTGCTCACACGTCCCCGCAATCAAACAAACAAAGAAGTTGGTAGCAATATAACTACCTCTAAATTACAAGAGACAGTCATTTACAATTAGTTTACCTATGCTACATTATAATGAGGCGTTCAACTTCACGTGTTCGCTGAACAATTCCGAAGCAGCAAGATGAGTGAATAAAGGTGTTATAAGTTAGGAATGGTAATTTGAAACCGATCCAATGGGGACCCGATCCTCCGATCCCGATTTAAACGATTTTTCTCCAAAAAGTACCCTCGACAGGCTGAGGATGACATTCAAAAATCAATCTCTAATCAATTTCAGGGCGAGAACGGTGATAAGTATCCAAGCCCCGGCCCCGTTCTCATTTTCCCCAAAGTGATATATATGTATATATATATATATATACTTTTTTTGATTGACTGTTTCTCTCTCTCTCTCTCTCTCTCTCTCTCTCATTTCATGTTTTTTTCATTTCATATCTACTCTCTCTCTCTTCTTTCTGCTCTCTCTCTTTCTTCCTCACATCTCTCTCTCTTTCTCACCATCTCTGATCTCTCTCTCTCTTCCTCACCGTCTCTCATCAAATTAGCACCACCTCATCCTCCTCCTCCGAGCGCCACCTCCTCCTCCTCTGAGCAAAGAGAGAGAGAGAGCACTGAACATCGTTGCCGAGCGCCACCTCTCAAACAAACAAAGAAGTTGGTAGCAATATAACTACCTCTAAACTACTAGTGACAATCATTTACAATAATTAGTCTACCTGAGCTACATTATAAAGAGGTGTTTAACACCATGTGCTCGTTGAACAATTTCGAAGTAGCAAGATGAGTGAATGACGGTGTTTGTAAGTAGTAGTGAATACTCGTTACATGGAGACAAATCCCGTCTTGTTTACTCACTAGTAAGCAAAATCATAGATTTTGATCTTAGTTACGAATGTAGCTATTTCTAAATGTTAGGAAAGTAAATTACACATAACTCAAATTACAAAAGCTAAAATTAAACAAAATAATAATAATAATAATGTGACAATTTATAATACTTTTTTTACTATAAAACCAACTTTCAAAATGAATTTAGTTAATTCCACGTGTATCATGCGGTGTTGCCTATACTATACTATTATATAAAACAAGAATAATGTTTGGGACCCCCTTTTGGGGAGACCCCCATTACCCCCACAATAATGTGGACCAATGATGTATTTGTATTTAGTTATTTTTTTATTTTCTCTTTCTTACTTGGACCAATCACAAGTGAGTGGGGGTTGTGGGGGTGATGTTTTGTGGGGGTCTCAATCATTACTGATAAAACAAAGGACAACAAGGGGTTGAACCGTAGGTTCCCTAAACAAAGATTCTTACCAATTCAATGACACATAATTTGTAATTAATATTTTATTTTATTTTAATTTATTTTAATTTTATAGATATTGTGTTTTGAATAAGGGTAAATTACATTGATATTTTCTGAGATTTCTATTTTATAGATCTTATTTCACATTTGAAAAATAACACTTATCCTCTGTCAGATTAAAATGACATATTTGCCTCTTAACCTTTATACATATAAAATAATAAAATAATATTGATATTTTGCTTATATTATTTCAAGAGAAATAACAAATCTTCTTTAGTTTAACTCACACAAAAAAAATTGAATTTTTTTATTCTTCATTTTTTATTTATTTTTACAAAATTTTTTATTTAATATTTTAAGCTATTTTTTTTATTTTTATATACACCTAATCTAGATATACTTAAGAAATATAATCTTTTTCGATTTTTTTAAATTCACTAACTATGAAAAAAAAATAAAAAAATTCAGTAATATTGTAATAAATGTAAATGACGGTGTTTGGTAATACTGTAATAAATGTGGGTGAATAGACGAGAAAGAAAAATGATTGTAAAAATAAAAATGAAAAATTCTATTAATATATAAAAATTTATATAAAAAATATTATAAAAATATTGTGATAGTTATGTTGTTGTAAATATAAATCTTGTTTACGAGTATTTTGTTTTAAAGTGAAAGATCACCATTAAACTATATAATTGTGTTTGAAAATTTTATATAAAATTCATGTTTATATATCAACATCCAATAAGAATATGTTTGGATAGAATTTAATGATAAAAAGTTGTAAAATATAGCCGTGATAATAGAAAGAAGAAATGGTAAAAAAAATAACAAAATAGTCATTCAGAAAATTTTAGAGCATGACATCAGCAATTCAAGGGATAATTTGTAATATGATTATAAATCTCAAAGAAAGAAATGTAATTTTTCAAACATAAGAAAAATCTGCATTAAACAGAAACTTCAGATAATGTTAGTGTAATTTACCCTTTGAATAATAATGACTAGTCGTGTCCGTCAACATGTGATGCTGCTGGCTTTGAGAACTTTCGAATAATTTTTTTTTTTTTTTTGGGTCTGACTTCTCTCTAGTTTTAGATCGAATTGGAGGGTATTGTTAAACTCGAGGGACTCACCACGAGTTTCGTTTTGATAATCCAAACGATTTAATTTGTATAACTCGTCGTCTACTATATACTTATAAAAAATAACCTTAAAATCATCGAGATAATGGAATGGTTTATGTCATGGAATAAGCACTTTGAGGATCCTGTTATAGAATAGGTTATGTTGCTTCTCTTTTCCAACGACTTTGCTAATGGATTTGGACCGAGAGACCACACTAAAACTCACTTGAAAATGCAGGGTCTGTGCTTAAATGGAAATTGTATGGTTCGGAATTTCATACCCAAACATGTTGATTTTGTTTGGCAATGTCCAGCTGAATAAAATGAATTTGTTTAAATTTGAAAGTCCGAACAGTAATGACGTTAAACAGGTTCAATATTCATTTTTACATAAAATAAAAGATAGAAATCAAGAAATTATACTTTGATATTTATGTGAATACTTACCTCTTTTTTGATGGGTTGTTTCAAAAAATAGTTTTTATTATTAATTGTTTGATTTTGTTCAAATTTTCTGTTATTCGCAAGGATAAGAAACAATGATGTGATGATAATGGTGAGTTCGGTGAAGTGATTTGGAATTTTGGAGTGAGAGAGAAGAAGAAGAAGAAGAAGAAGAAGAAGAAGAAGAAGAAGAAGAAGAAGAAGAAGAAGAAGAAATAATTGAAATTTGGAACAAAAGATAAAGAATACGTATATATGATTAAAGTATACCATGAGAAAAAAAAAATTCTAGAATTTAATATGTGTTGTCCTTATGAGTAAATTTACATTATGATATATTAGTAAGAATTAAAATTGCAAAATTTTAATTAGATGTACTCAATGATTTTTGGGGTGTAAATAGAATCCCCTCACATAAATGTGTCACTCATTCATTTGAATCCATGACTTGCTGAAATTTATTTTTTGGGCATGAATAAATTCCAATGTGTTCATCCTGTACACAAGTGAAAATTTTGGGAATTTAAGTTAGGTTGTGTAGGTTTTCATTGCTCTATTGAAAAAATCTTCCATGGTTGATACAGTCCTGACCTCTTCCTTACCCTATATGCAACACTACCATCATTACTCAATTCAGTTACAACTCCTTTGGCTAACTAACAGAATGACAACCACCACTAGCCAACTTGATTACTGACCTGAATAACCATTTAAACTAACCTTCTGTTTATTTTTTTAAAAAAATATTTTTGGTATTTTTTGACATTTAGTACATTGAAAAGGAAATTCAATGACAATGTTAATGATGTAATCTTCGAATAGAACAACATGCTATGATACATTTCAAGTCATGTTATAGATGTCAAGTTCCACCAGATGGTGTGCACCGGGTATCCAGTAAAATTGTCTTCAAGATACAGCGAAGGTGAACTTAGAATCTTCTGCTTGCATTTTCACAACTAAAGACAGATTAAAATACCTTCGTGTACCAGAGAACCGGGGACAATAGTTTCTTGTGGAAAATATTTTCTGTCTATTCTCTGACAATAATATCAACTGCCCCTGAGGAAGAGAGACCTAAAAAGGAACAGAGAAAATGCAAATAACATTCAGCAAGAAAGAAACAAGGATAGTCCTCTTTTCAACTTTAAAGTGAAGCTCTTACTATATCCAAGTTTTGCCAAAATCCACCACAACATATCACTTTCATAGAATAGACAGAGCTGGAACAACATATTCAGGAATAAAAAGAACTTACCATTAGTAAATTAAAACTGTAAGTCACAGAAATTGTTTAGATTTCTACAGTAATATAGAGTATGAATGTCACAATATCTGCACAACAGCATGTTTAAGTAATGCACTTTAGACAATTTACAGCCAATTTGACTCGGTTTAACTTTCTGCCACAAGAATCTCATCATCAGCATCGATTCCAACCTAATTGATCAAAGAAAATAGGAACTCTCTGAAGCTAACCTTCCCTTTTCTTTCCCAGTCCATTTCTTCTGCATTCATACAAAGCACCCACTTAGATAAGGTTAAATAACTTTAAGGCAATGCAACCATAGATTTACTACAAAGCAGCATGGAAAAAGATGTCGGTGATACCAAATCTAGTCCTCGTGACGTGTGCTGGGGAAATCTCCAGAGGAGAGTCCCCATTTAGTGATTTGACCATGTCTTTCTTGTTCAGCTTTCCATCACCATTTTTTTCAAGAAACAAGAATGCTTCGATTATAGTATCAAATGTGGCTTCAATCTGTGGCGATCCCATCTTCGATGTCTTAAAAAACATCCCCCGGGATAAGAAAAATGAATTGGAAATAAATGTTGACCTAAACAAGTGAACTTTGCAATTGAAAAAAAAAATAAATGTTATGGGTTAATTGTGTTTACAGTGTGAGGAGAGTTCGAGTGATCCATTAGGAGATAAATGAGACACAAAAGAACAATAAACTCTTTGAATTGTATCCCTTCACTCCCATCTACGTCGCACGAGTGAAAAAGATCATCAATTTCCTTCTCTGTAAGATGGAGTTGCAATTTCTGTAAGCATTTCTTGAGTTCCTCAAGGTCAATAGTTCCATTAGAATCTTTATCTGTTTAGAGTTAGCAGAGAGATTGATCAGTTTGTAACATTGCTCCATAAAAATATTGTTGGTGATAATTACAAGTAAAACACTAGAAAATACAAATAATAGAAATTACAATAATTATTGAAAGGGTTGAGGCGCGGGAAATTCGCTCTTTTTAAGGAGATTCAAGCCCTCCGCGGTTAGGCAAAGCCTCACATCGGTGCAGCAGAAAAAATCTTGACTTGTCCCCCCCAGGATACAATAGCCCGACTAAGTCGTATGGTTCACCAATACTGCACAATTGGTTAAACCCAAAGCTTTATCACACACACCCTTTTTATTTGCCTGATAATCTCACTCAAGACATAACAACACAACCAAAACTTCTTCTCTCGTATGTGTCAAGATAGGAAATAAGCTCAATATATATAGAAAGGAAACTTAATAGGCAAGGTTCTTGGTGGATAACATAACAAGAGACTTGACCAAGACCTTGGAAGCTTATCTAGGAAGACTTGGAATGGATAAGTCTTGGCAAACCTTATCTTGGAAGATTTGGATGGATAGGAATGGGGAGACTAGGAAGACTTGAAAGGATAAGACATGAAGGAAACCAATAACACATTATAATATTAAAATACCTGCTAACATTCCCCCACCTATTTTAATATTATAGGTAACCAAAACTGAGATTATTAGCAAATAAGTATATTATGCATCATGGTAGGTGTGCTCTGCATTGAACCTCCATTAGTGAAACAATAATATCTACTCCAGAGCCAATAGTATGCTCAGCATTGAACTATGACTACTTAAAGGAAAATAAGTATTGCACACACATAATATTCCAGGTGTTCACAAAAGTTTTAAAAGCTAGCACATTACGGCCTTGTGCGATCCCAAGATTCATAAGTGTGTTTGAGAATTAGTCTAAATCTCATAGGTAGCGGCCCCACTACCACACTCACATAGGTGAATTCTGTCAAGGGTGCTCCTGTAACTATGACACCCCACTCAATAAGAGCTACAAAAATTCATTAAGAGTTCTTTTAATAACTCAACCTCTACAACGTTACATGATAAATGCACTTACATCATAGGGATGGGTACAAAGTAATTTAGTGCATTTCTCACGACCATCATATGATCGTTTTTCTCATTGAACCCAGTTACAGGATCTCTGGTCCCTGGGTTGAGTATCCTCATACATGGCTCCTGCTATATTCAATGGGCTTTAACCCCATCCCCCTCGATATATTCCTGACTCTCTCTCTTGCTAAAGCCTTAGTTAATGGATCTGCAAGATTATCACCAGATTTAATATAATCCACATTTATGATGCCATTATTTATATAAGATCTCACAGTACTGTGTTTTCTTCTGATAGGTCTGGATTTACCGTTATAATAACGGTTATTAACTCGACCAATTGCTGCAGTGCTATCACAATGAATCAATATAGGTGGAATCGGTTTTTCCCAACAAGAGATTTCATTTAACAAATCTCTCAACCAATTTGCTTCTTCACTAGCTGTAGCTAAAGCAATAAGCTCAGCCTCCATTGTTGAATTAGCAATAATGGTTTGTTTTTTTGATTTCCAACTTATAGCACCACCTCCCAATGTAAATAAGTAACCAGTGGTTGATAATGAATCACCTGACAAGGTATTCCAATCGGCATCACTGTAACCTTCAAGTATTGCATGATACTTATTATAAAACAAGCCATATTTTATGTTACCAAATAAATATTTCATAATACGCTCAATGGCTAGCCAGTGATCACTGTCAGGCTTGCTAGTAAACCTGCTAAGTACTCCAACTGCATAGGCAATGTCAGGTCTAGTACAGTCAATCGCATAATGCAAGCTACCAATCATACTAGCATATTCCTTTTGATTAATTACATCCTCATCATTTTCAACAGGAAATAAACGCACATGAGGATCAAAAGGAGTAAGAACATGCTTGCAGTTATAAAAATTATATTTTCTCAAAATTTTCTCAACCAAAATCGATCAAGTTTTAGACCATAGTTCTTGAGGCCAAAATGAAGAGCCTGGCGAGAGCAACATTTTGACCGGTGGAAATCGAAATTCGACAAAATCGAAAATTTGGATTTTTGCTTGTTTCCTCTTTTAGCTTGAGGTAGGGATTTTCCCTATACTTCTTTATGCACTTTTACTTGATTATATGGAGCTTAGAGTTGTATATAATTTAATTAGAATTTTTGGAAAATTTGTGATTTATTTGCTTAGAAGCGGAATTTTGAGAAAAATAAAGAGTTGATGCCCAAATTGTGAAAGTGTGAACTTGGAATATCTTTATAAGGTTATGAAAGAGCTATGTTTTAAATTTGAATAAAAACGGACTTCGACTCGATCGATTTTGAAATTTTTACCAGTTTGCAACCAAAAGAGCATTTTTAAAGAAAACAAAGGAATTACGTTTAACTTTTGGGGCTTTTGATCAAAATAGGATGTCATAGTTGAATAATGCTTGGAGAATGAGTTTGGAAAGAAAATGATGTTTTCTTGGGCATTAACAGTATTATTTTGTTAAATGTATCTGTTGGAATAAAATTGACACGGTTAGAAATGGACCTTGAGAGGTTACAAAACGTGATTGTGATATGAAAACTAGTGTAGTTGTTCATATTTGACGAGATGTGAAATAGATTGTATTTATCAGATTTTTTTTTAATTTAATTGTTTAAATATCCATTTAGAAATATCTATTTTGGGCTATCGGTGGAGGATAGCCATGATTATTGTAGAAATGCATGAGACTTAGGTAAATTGAACCACACTCCTTATTTGTTGCACTGGACATTGCATTACATTCATTTCATTGGAAATGTATCTGTTTGCAAAAAGATGAATACTTTCTGAATCTGGGTAGAGGGTGTAGAACCACGCGATTAGGTGTCGAGCCTTCCAGTTTACTGGTAAAAATGACAGTGGTAGTACATTAGGGCCTACTTGCAGACACTCACCTAGAGATTCACAAAGGTTGTATTCATGTAACATATATGGTTTAAAATGGAAATGATTGGTTCTGAAACATTTAACATTTGTTGATTGGCATATATGTTGAAGATATATAATGGTCTCTGTAATCATTGTGGCATCCCCCAGCTAGCTAAGAAGTTGAATCTGGGTTTAGACCCATGTTCTTGAGACCAAAATGAAGAGCTTGGCCGAAGCAGCATTTTGATCGGTGGAGATCGAAATTCGACAATATCGAAAATTTGAATTTTTGCTTGTTTCCTCTTCTAGCTTGAGATACGGATTTTTCCTACACTTCTTTATGTACTTTTACTTGATTATATAGAGCTTAGAGTTGTATATAATTTAATTATAATTTTTAGAAAATTTGTGATTTATTTGCTTAAAAAGAAAATTTTGACAAAAATAAAGAGTTGATGCCCAAATTGTGAAAGTGTAAACTTGGAATATGTTTGTAAGGTTATGAAAGAGCTACGTTTTAAATTTGAACAAAAACGAACTTTGACTTGATTGGTTTTGAAATTTTTACTAGTTTGTGACCAAAAAAATATTTTTAAAGAAAACAAAGGAATTACGTTTAACTTTTGGGGCTTTTGATTAAAATAGGATGTCATAGTTGAATAATGCTTGAAGAATGAGTTTGGAAAGAAAATGATATTTTCTTGGGCATTAACAGCATTTTTTGTTTAATGTATCGGTTGGAATAAAACTGACACGGTTAGAAATGGACCTTGAGAGGTTACCAAACGTGATTGTGATATGAAAACTAGTGTAGTTGTTCATATTTGATGAGATGTGAAATAGATTGTATTTATCAGAATTTGTTTTTTGAATTTAATTGTTTAAATATCCTTTTAGAAATATCTATTTTGGGCTATCGGTGGAGGATAGCCATGATTATTATAGAAATGCATGAGACTTAGGTAAATTGAATGACATTCTTCATTCGTTGCATTGGACATTGCATTAAATTGGAAATATATCTGTTTTTGAGAAATATTTGGAAATGTATTTGTTTGCGAAGAGATGAATACTTGGTGAATCTGGGTAGGGGGTGTAGAACCGCGCGGTTAGGTGTCGAGCCTTCCAGTTTATTGGTAAAAATGACAGTGGTAGTGCATTAGGGCCTACTTGCAAACACTCGCCTAGAGATTCACAGAGCTTGTATTCATGTAACAGATATGGTTTAAAATGGAAATGGTTTTATATCTGTTGTTGCATCTTAGCATTGCATGCTTTCAAAAAGAGAGATAGACTATTTTATCATGAGCATGGCATGAGCATACTGCTCTTTAGTCTTGTCATGGTCCATATGTTGTGTAGTATATCTCTACTGGGCTGTGGCTCACCCTATAAGGGAAACCATTTCAAGTACAAGTGATATGCCTTCGCCAAGGCACTGACTTGGGAGGACTCGCAGCTAAGGCTTCATTTTTGTTTTATTGTTATTTGTTGAATGTAAGCCCGAGCCTGTATTTGCATTGAGTTGAAACTGCATTTTGTGTAACTGAAAATGTTCTTGGATAAATTTGTAAGCCTGTAGGGCACTCATTATCTGTTTGGCTTCCATTTCATACTTGTTGTAAAATGCATGCTTGCGATTGGAACTGGGGCATTGAGATGTGAACAACATGTATTTGGTATTTGGGATTAAATGGAAATGGATGTATGGTATAGTTAGCTATATATATGTGTTTGTCTATCAAGTGGGTTTGTTGTATAAATAGATATACCCTGCCCAATTTTCGGGGCGTTACACTACACAAAACACTAATTTTGTCTTTTGTTTTTGTTTGTTTGTTTGTTTATTTATTTATTTTTTAAGACAAAAACAATAACACGCAATATATCTAAATATTTGTTAAACAAAAAACAAAAGCATTTTCTCCCAACTTAAATGACAATAGCCTCAATGGCATATACCAAAAAGGACCGACAAGAACAGTAAAAAGAAAGGAATTAAAGCACAATAAAATATACATCCCTGAAAGGCAACGAAAGATGCCCCCCAACTAGAAGGAAACTATACCTGCAAAAGGGTTAGAAAATAAACACAACAAATTATTATTATTATTATTATTATTATTATTATTATTATTATTATTATTATTTATTTGTTTTTTTTTCTAAGGCTTCATGTTGATCTTCCTTTAAGTAATCTACCTCAAACCAAATTTGTTATGTCGTACTCAGCAGCTCCATTCAAAAGTGCACTCATCTATTTGGCCCTAACATACCACACTGAAAACATACAAAATAATAAATAAAGAACTACACTAAAGTGCTCAGGTTTCCTCCCGAGAAGAGCTAAATATATTGTCTTCAGCCAAATATCAACACAAACTTATTTTTCCCTTTTCTTCCAATTTATGAGATATGGGTCCTTGTAACGAAAATAAATCAACCTGTCCTGTGGGACTAGGTTGTAATTGGCTTGTAGGAGGATGATTAATGGAGTGGAGAAATATGTGTGTGAAAAATAAAATGTGTAAAGAAATCTCATGGGTGGAAACAATAAGATCAAAACCAAAAATAAAATTCCACCCATGCTAATTTACTTTATCACTATAATTTTCTACAATTAAATTCCTATCAATTTCGTTCACATGAGAGGCCAAAACTATGGGTAGTGTTTTTGTCATATCTATGGGTGCAACAATAGACTCAAGTGACAAAAATACTAACTCCATATTAGTTGTTGGATCACTGGAGAGATGTGTTGTGGCTTCACCAAGTTGTCACGCCCTCAAAATAAAACCATAAATCATGCAATCTTGACATGCTTAGACATAAGAGAGTAAAGCATAATTTCATTCATCAGAGTATTCATTACAAAAATATTACATGTTGACATCAAAAGTAAATGCCCCACGGGCTTACAACTTTCCAAGTCAACACTTGTTACAAAAAGGAGAGTACTAACTCTACACAAAATAAGGCATTGGCTTGATATACATGTAATACAACAAAAACAACAAAAAAAAAGTCTAACAGCCTCAAGCCTCCCAAGCTACATCCTTGGAGGTGGCATAACACTTGTACCTGAAAATGATGTCCCATATAGGGTGAGCCAACACCCAGTAGAGATATGCTAAACATAATATGAGCAAAAACCAAAACATTAGCATTCGATAAATGTTTAACTCATATATGCCAACTTATAACACTTTTCAATTCCATGACCAATATGTCCATGTTTCATTTTATTTTCCATTACTTATCCAATTCTCAATTCATAACCGTGGCTCAGAACCTGGCCAAACAATTTGGGTGAGATTACATCCCTATCAACAATACTTCCATTTCAGATGAGATAACAACTCAAATTAAACACTTCCATACTTTATATATGATACACAGATTTGCTGTATCAATCTTAAATAAAACACTTCCATACTTTATCTATGATACACAGATTTGTTGTATCAATAGAGTCCATCCCATATCTCCTCCCAAATAACATCCGGTTTAGGAGTCCATCCCTTATCTCCTCCCAAACCGTGGAGTACATCCCCTATCTCCTCCCACACAACACAATGCATATAAACGTTTTATCATATACATGTTCAATTAATACACAAATTCGATGTATTATTCCAACCGTCATATTCGATGACATATTCAATTGATTAGTTTTAGTTTGCCTAATCATCATGCAGTGTCTACAACAATCAAAACTATCCTCCACCGGTAGCCCAAAGCAATTATTTCTAAACAGATAATAAGTTCATCCAACAGATAAATTATCAACAATTTTCAGAGGTGAGTGATTAACAATTCCAACTCCATCATTTTATCTCATAATGAGCCAATTTCATTATTCCCAACTCAATTTCACATATCCACAATTTTCAAAATTAATTATACCAATTAATTTATACAACAAATTAGGGCTTTCTCCTCCATTGCTCAATATTGACCCAAAGGTCCAAATATCAACAATATACAACACTAATCTCATGTTAAGACCCAACATACTCATGTATTGGCCCAAAGAACAAAACCCCTTTTTCCACATTTTGAAACCCTAACACCCAAACTTCCTAACTCTCAGCATTTAATCAAAATGACTACAAGTTTATGTCAAAGACCATAAAAATTGGTAGTTATCCCTACCTCAAGAGATGAAACCAAGTGGAGAAGATAAAGAAATTCGAAATGCTCCAAACCCCAAGATTTTCAGATTGATAGATAGCCCACACCAAGCTTTACACTTTTTACAAAGGGACAAGGGTGGGGGATCACTCAAACTAGGTCAAGCCTTAGAGAGAAGTTGTGCTTTTAGAGAGAGAAGCTCTCCAATGGAGGTTTTGAAAAGTAAGAGAGAGAGAGAGAGAGAGAGAGAGAGAGAGAGAGAGTGTGTAAAAAGTGATTTAAAATATTACAGTCCAGATCTAATATACGCATTACCCGATCGAGCGGAGAATAGGACGCTCGAGCGTCAAAGACAAAAACTTGACACGCTCGAGTACAAAAAGACCCGCTCGAGCGCCAAGGCACAAAACAAAACACCACCCGCTCGAGCGCAAAAAGGGAATCCGCTCGAACGTAGATTACATCCTCCCAGAACTTTTACAGACATTGAACATCCGCTCGAGCGCAAAGATACCCGCTCGAGCGCAAACCGCTCGAGCGTAATGAAACCTGCTCAAGCGTGAAAAACATATCTGCAGTAGTTTTGCAGACGCACAAGATACTGAAAGTGTGCAAACTCTGCTCGAGCGCAAAGGGACCCGCTCGAGCGGATCACCAAAAACCTAGGCAACTACACTTGAGACCAAAACTCAACCCACCTGTTCGAAACTTGCCCAAAACAATCTAAAACCCAAATATATGAAATTCAAGGATGACAACAAGACATATACAACAACCAACTCCACGGAACCTATGTCCGGATAAAACAATCAAAGAAAAAGAACCAGGATCGCTATAACCAAGTTCAATTTGCAGCTCTTTTTCAAAAATCTCATAGCATCCACTCTTATGAAAGGCTTAAATGAGTTGGTTAAAAGAAATCCACACCTCAGCTGGGAGCATCTCAAAATTTTCAGTTGATCGCATTGTGTCTACAAATTGACTTGTTTGAGGGTTTAATCCATTGTAAAATAAAGCAATGAGTTAAGTCATTTTGTGGCCATGTTGTGGACAAGCATCTACATAGCTCTTGTATCGTTCCCAACAATGACAAAATAACTCATCCGCTTCTTGAGTAAAATTTAATAATTTTCTTTTGAGAAGAGTGAGGTCAGATGGAGGTTGTGATTCTTTCCATTTAAAATAAGCCAACATATTTACCCAATTCAGGGCGGCAAGAGCGACGCTTGTGCATACACCATTCACACACACACACTATGTTCCTACTCTTGTGCACTAAGTTATGAAAGCAAAATACCAAAGGAGAAAATACTCACAGCGATTTAATGGAAACGCTTTACTTGTCTTGCGGGTGCTTGACGTGTAAACTGTTGTCTCCAATCTCCACTTGAGCTCTCTATGTTTAGCACTTTGGTGCTTTGTTTGCAAGTATTTGCTTTTTTATTTATTTATTTTTTTTAACGCTTTAGGGCTACGGTTTGTTTTTAAAGCTTAATTGCACTCTGCTTGCACTCTAATGATAGCTCCACTTGCAAAAACTCTGCACACTTAGCAACATGAAAGCATAAAACCCTTAACTAAAAATAAAAATAAAATGTAACTTTAAATTGCCTAATTTTGCCAGAAGTCCCCTACAACGGCACCAAAATTTGATGGGTCATTTCACACACCAAAAATAAACACTAAACTATACCAAATTCTTTTAGAATAATGGCAAGTCCAGGTATCGATCCACAGGGACAATTGTGAAATTGAACTAACTTAATTGCTAAATTCCTAAATTAATTTTGATTAAAAAGATTGATGGGTATTATGACTAAACAAGAATTAAATGAAATGGAGAAATTAAATTGACAATTAAACGTAGAGTTTGAGATATTGATTTTTGGGAAAAATTCTAGGGCAAAGAATTTACCACTAACCACATATATGAGATTTAATATTGGCCATCAATTACAATTCGGTTTGAAATACCCAATATTTCACAACTACAAGTTTGAAATATTGTTCAAGAGCGTTGTTGCATTCAACGTACAGGCACGAATCATCCCAAGTAGCACGAGTCGTTTGCTCTAAACTATAAAAGCAACATGACCCGTCTCTCGTAGCATGACTCGTCTTGTACTTTGAACACAAACACAAAGAAAATTAATGCATGGAAAACATTAAACAATCATAGAGAGTAAAACACTTGAAGAGATGAAAAAAACAATTATTATAAACTTCTAAATCCTCCGTACATTTATTCAAACTGTTGTACAATCAAAGCTTAAGAGAAATCCTTTTACATGGCTAGGGTTTCATCAAAACCCTAGAATTGGAAGACTAGCCACTCATGGAGGAGTGGGAAGAGGTGGAAGAGATGGAACCATCCATGAGAATTTGCTTTGAAGATTGAGAGTCACCTTTTTCCAAACCCTAGCCTCCTCTTTCTCCTTTAAAATTTCCAAACCCTAATCCAACGTCCCTTTCTTCTTTTTATACCTTTGCTGTCTTTCAAACGGGTTTAAAATAGTGGCATAATTTTTGAGGTTCTACCGCATGTGCTGGAAAAGTCAACGCACTTGTGTAAAGCACTTTTCTCCACAAGTCTTGCATTTTTGCTCATTTTATGCTCTAACTATGTACAACCTGATTGACATTAAAGATACATAAAATATATAGTTTGACAAGCAAGCAGAGTTAAGAGATTGTAATTAACGGCGTCAATGTTGCACAATTCGGCCTTAATCAGACATTGGGGGGAATAAACATGTCCATGACTTACACTACAAGAAAGAAAAGCTTCGGTGACAACTTTTGCCAACTAAACTAAATTTAGTCGCCCAAGGTATAAACATTAGCTACTAAAATTTTTTGGTCGCCAATGGTTGACACATTAGCTACCAAACAACAGTTGGTCGCCAAATGGTCACCAAATGGTTGACACAATTCCGCTATTTTCGCTACTAAAATAATATATCGACCGACGTCGTTGTCTTCAATTTTGGTGACTAATAACGTGTTAGTCGTTAAAAATATACTTTTGGGCGACTAAATATGATGTTCGTCGCGAATTGCAGAGTGTTAATAAATTATAAATTTTTTAATTGGTATTTATTTAATTTTTTGCTACTAAATGTGTGTTAGTCGTGGAAATGATTGGGTTTGGGCGACTATTTTAATTTTGGTCGCTAATGATTAATTATATACCGACTATAATTCAGTAGCCAAACGTGCCACAAAATTTTGGAGGGAATATTAGATTTTTCATAAATTTATTAGCGACGAAAATTAAATTTGGTCGGGAATAAATATTTGTTTGTTTTATTTTTATTGCAAAAACAGTCCATTTCCCTCCCTCTCGCACTCCCGCCTCTGATTCTGCTTTGTCTCCATCGCCATCACCGCAAGGCTTGCTGGATCATCCCCCGAACTCCCTTCCAGGTATGTCCTCCATGTCACCTCTCTCTCTCTCTATCTCTCCATCTCTCCCTCTCGAATTCTGTCTCCTTCTCACAGAGGCCTCTCGGTTTCCCTCTTTCTCTCTCTCGCTGTTTACACACACACACACACACATACATGCATATATACATATATACATACACACACACAAATCATATATACACAACCTTGATTCCATAAATACTCGATTATACACTGGTACACCCACGCCTCTGCCCTTTTGTCTATAGCTTTGTCCCCATCGCCATCATCGCAAGACTTGTTGGATCATCCCCCGACCTCCCTCCCAGGTATGTCCTCCATTTCGCATCTGTCTGTCCCTCTCTCTGTATCTCCCTCTCGATTTCCCTCTCTTTCTCTCTGTCTCTGTTTACACACACACACACACACACACACACACACATACATATATATATATATATATATGTGAAAACATACAGAAATCATATAGGAAATGCTGAAAATTTGGGCATTGTTATTGAAATATGATTGAAATTAAAACTTAGGGCAATGCTTGGGGTGAATAAAGCTATTTCCTACAAAAACTAGGGCAATGTTTTGTAGTAGTAGTATGTATACCAATCTATGAATTCGGGAATTTGGAGTGTAAAGCGAGAGACAGAGATAGAGAATAATTTGAGACATTGAAAACAAAGTATCATAACCCAGGTCTACGACAAGCTTGGAGATCTACAAATACTGCATATATTCTAAAGATTTTGACGTAGAAGAATTTTATTCATAGTCAGCTATATTTTACCACTTTAATTTGTATGAGACATCACGCAGAAGAATAATTAAAAGCTATATTTTTTAATTATTCAATATAAATTTGTATATCTTATTTTATTTATCAATCATAATATTATTGAGACATCACGTAATGATATCGCAAGCCAATCAGTAACTTCTCTTGTATGAACATGGATATTTATTGTTATTACAAATTTACAATAAAACTAGTAGAAGCTCTACTAAAAGTTTTTAATGAAAAAATGAAAGGATTACAAGCAAATTAACACCACCAAGTTTATTGATTGGCTAAGTGATCTGTAGAGAGTAAATAATTTTTGTTCAAAGAGGGGAATTCAGAGCTAAGAACGTTGCATGCCATCCAGCTTGTGTTGGATGATACACGTCCCAAAATAATGCATTTTCAAGGTTTTCACATACTGTGGACAACTTATCTCCTTTGTCATCAATGTCACCACATGAATACTCACTGCTTATACCTATACAACATGGCTTCAATGGAGTCTCAAACTTCACACTTCCTGCACAGGACATAATACAAGTAGATATATTATATAAATGGATATGGTCTTGATTTTTCAAAAATATTTTTTTGGTCCTCTGATTCTAAGAGTAACCCCTTACAACTTAATTCAAATTGCAATGTCACCTCTTTTCCATTGCATGTTAATGAGGCTGACGAAAATTAGCATTTGAGGGGTACTAATGAGGTTGGAATATTGATTTTAATTTAAGGGGTACATCTATATTTTACCACTTTAATTTGTTTGTGTTCATTTCATTGAACTTCAACCAATAATATGATGTAAACTTCTATATATACTTAAAATATCTTCAAACTTTACTCAAATTTCTACTTTACTTTAAGTAGAAAGTTGAATAAAAACTATATTTAAGAAGAAGCACTACAATAGACAAACAAAAACAAATAAAGAGAACTAGATAGATTACATAAAGATGAAGCACATGCATTCTTTCTAAGGTATGAAGTGAGCCACTTTATTCAACCCCAAAGTTATATTTCTTTTTTTGGTACGCAATATTACAATCCTTTTTGTATGGACACATTGACTTGTACCCTAATTTCTTGTAACTGTTTTTGTTTATTTTCAATAGTACAAGCTCTTTTTTTCAGCTTTGTAAGTTGTGATAATTTTCCTTCACACTTTTAGGTACCTTACTGACTAGGCAACTACATGAGAAGGAAAAATATGCTTTAATTTGGCTGATGAGGTATCCGTTCATATGAAATCTTGTATATTTGTTGTCATCGTTTTTTGAAATCAAAGAACTTTATGCAGAATTTTTAGGATCATGGCATGTCGTTGATAGTTTTGTTGCAAGCAACATCTTTACTTTAAGCCTAGTTGAATTGTGTAATCAAATTACCTTTTTTTGTCCCAATGAAAACTTGCTATAAATTCCGCTGTGAACATTCGTATTTTGGTAAATTGTTCAGTGCTTTTGTAGACTGTGGCCCTTTTAATTTCCATAAACATAACTTTTGGCATTAATTCATAGAATCGATGCTCGTCTACAAGTCCATGCTGGCTTGAGTTTCATTAGTTAATAGGTATTACTGTCCTTGCCTTTTAATTGGTTAAATTAATGCAGTTGTTATATGTCGTCCATAAGTGCCTTTAAAGGCACCAAACTAATGACATTTTTATTTTATTTTTTTGCAGATGGTTTTGGACATACAAATGTGGATATGATTTTTTTTTACGAGTACAGGAGGGCATTGTTTTTATAACTTTATCTGTATGTATAGTGGTTCGTATAAATTACTTTTTTGGTGTTGTGAGTGATTTTCTGACCACACTGCCAACTCAGTATTCAACTGGAGAGCACTGGCGGAATAGATGGCACCTGAACGACCTGCAATAGAAAGAAGAGATTCCGGCGGTGATTCGTCCACCCGGGGGCACTCCGACGATCAAGTCAGTTATCTCAAAGATAATTAATAGTGCTTAACTCACTGTTCAGAATATAAATTGCATACCTTAGACCCATGGGGGTGCCTCTCTTTTATAGCCAACTCAATCCTAGTCCCAATAGAAGCCTAGCTTCAATGAACTTCTGCTCAGTGCCTATCTTGGACTCTTCAATAGATAAAGATAAACTCTCTAAGAGCTTTATCCTTATCCAGGCTGAAGTCCTTCCTCATGCTATGACTCTTGTCCCCTATCCGCTTATCCCGGATTCCGATATCTTCGGAGATAACCTCGGCCTATCTGAGATCACCTCGGCGTTATGGCCAGGACACGTGGCACCTCGGCTGACACGTCAGCGTCACCTTGGCCACGTGTTGGTACTCAGAAAATATATCCCCACAGTAAATATCAGCTAATTTGGCATGGTTTCTGAGGTGATGGAACCTATATCAATACTTGATTCCAGTACGTCGGCTTAAAATTTTTCAGCTGAGATCACCATATAGGTCGATATGTCTTTTTCCAAGAGCTCCTTCACGCGTATGAGCTGTCACACATAGTAACTCAACCGTTTTAGCCACGCGTCTTCCTCTTATTGGATTGTACTTGATACGCGACTGTAAGTTGAATTTTTCTTGTGTGCGTCGTCTGACGCATACATCGTTTTAGGTACATTAATTGCCTTTCTGCCGCCGTTTCGAGTTTTGACAAAACTTCCCTCTTCTTCGCGTCTTTTCACTCTTCACCTTCGTTTCTGAGGCTTTCTCTCTCTCTAGCTTTTTCCAAAAGATCTGCCATTGTTCAAGCTTTTCCTAGCTCTGCAACTTGTTGTATTTGTCTCCTCCGGCGTGATTTTCACCACGTTACCATTTTTGCAGCCGTTGTCTAACTTCGGCGATCCTTATACCGGCTTCACTTTTTCTGGTAAGCCACTGTTCCTCCTGGTTTTAGTTCTTGTTGCTCTTCAAGAAGTTTAGTTTCATTACTTGTTGCCATTGCTTTTTTGCTCAAGTATTCGATTTATGAATCATGTATCTGAGTGTATCTATTTCATGACTTTGCTTTTGCCCATGTCTTGAATATAAACACTGTTTGCAATTTTCTTGCACTTTTGCCACTGCTCTTGGCCTTATACCCTTGCACTCACTCTGGCACAGTGTTCTTGATAGTTCATCACTGTTCTAAATTCTAAAACACATTTTTGCTTTTCTGTTTTCTGTGACTTTTTCAGATTCGTGTCTTCAATCTTCGTTTCCATAGATCTAGGTTTGGGATTTGTTTGTAGAACCCACGAATTTTAGGAAAAACTGAAACGATGCCCTATAGATTTTGTGTATTTTTAGGCTTTAGCCGAGGTCCCTAAAACCCTCCAAAACACTCCCATCTGAAATCCAACTCCTCCAATTAAGCCGATAACATAGATATGTGGAAGCATAGGGTAGACACCCCCAACCAAGTTAGAGCACTTTAGTCGAGAATTTGACATCCCTGCCGACGTTCATCTGAGGTTGGCTGGGGAGGATGACTCTATCATGCCCACAACTAATTCTATGCCCTTCCCTGTTGTAGCCTTTATCGAGTGCGAACATCGGCTCCCACTCAATATCCTTTTTCCGTGAGATAATCCATTACTATAAGTTGAACCCAATGCAGCTTGCCATCAATTCCTACCGAGTCATAAATGGTATAATATCCTTAGCCAAACAAGAGAATGCTAGGGTTACCTTAGCCGACATCCAATACTGCTACACCATGTGTGGCCTTAAAAAGGACACGGGCTATGTTTACTACCTTAAACCGAGGTCCACAAAGTACAAAATTGTTGCCGACCTCCCAGACTCCAACAAGGGGAGCTGGGGATGATTACTTCATTACCTCGGGGAACTGGGAGTTCACTCCAGATGAGGACCTCCACCTCTACCCTCTTCCTCATATAGTCTTTGTAGAGAGTAATGGTAAGAGCCCAGTGTTTGTATTTGCTCATTTTTAAAGTCTTCAATACTTCGTTTGTTTCTAATGTTTATTTTTCTTCCAGCTCTTCCTCAGCCACCAAAGGGGTTCCGCCAGTCTTTCTTTCCCAACAAAGACTTGAGGAAACTATTGGATCTGCCAGTCCACAAGCGGAGAGCCCCTTTGGTACTCAATTTCATTCCCACCTATAAGTCGATTCTTCCTGACGTTCCAAAGAAGAAGAAGAAGAGTCAGTCTCCTCCTTCCGCTACAACTCCACCAACAGCTTCTTCATCTCGGCCGGATCAGGGTTCAACCTCAGATCTAGCAGAACAACCATCTGCCTCGGCTCCACAGCTTATACCGTTTTCTCAACGCCGTCGACGACGCCGAACAGTTTTTGCCGCTGAGATGGGCTGCCAGAAAGCAGTTGTAAGGACCTCTTGGCCAACATCCCGGCTACTGTTGACGCTGAACCAGCACCGTCTCAACCAAAGTCGAAACAAAAAAGGATAAAGAAGGCTCAGCCAAGGGCAACGGTGACTCAGATTGACACTGAGGACACCTTGCCAATTTCAAAATTGGCTTCAAGCAAGAAGACTATCTTCGCCCCCGAGAAGAGGCCCGCCGAGATCGAACCCTCCCAATCAACTCGGTCAAAGTCTGCCACAGCGTCAGGCTCCATGAAGGCGGGTGCCCTCTAAGCTCCACCTATTTCTTTGGTGAACAGGCCAGTCTTTGTTGAGGATAGTGCCGACGACATCAACATCGGTGTTGCCCTTACTACAGCCTTGCTCCTCTCTAGGGATCTCGACCGCAACGCCGAAATGACTGAGCATGAGAACTTCGCCCTGATGCTCTAGCGTTCTGTTCAAGGAAGTCTTCACACTTGGTATCTTTCTTTCTTTTTTGTACTTAGAAATTTTTCCAATAACTTCTGTTTTGTTCACTTTCAGGCCATCCAGCATGCTCATTCCTTCTCAATGCAAGCCTTTGAGAACTGGAAGGAGCTGGCCGACAAGAAGAGGGAGGTCACCAGTTTGCAGAAGACCAATAAAAGCTTACAATAAAAAATGAAGACTTTGGCAAACCAAGCCAAGGCTGTTATTAAAGCCAAAGATGATGCCGAGGAGAAGGCAGATTCTACAGAGGCCATCAAGAAGGTTCTTGAGGGCGAAAAGAAAGAGGTCAAGGAAAAGATGGCCCAAGCCCAGAAAGAACTGTAAGACACCTTGGCCACGAAAGATGCCGAGCTCAAGGGCACGGATCAGAAGGGATACAATGAGGGGGTGGCCGATGTCACTTCGAACTACGAAAAATAGGTGAAACAGGCATGCAACAAGGGTTTCACCCTTGGTTGGATGACTTTGCTGAAAAAACTCGAAGTCCCCAAGGACTCCCCCCTTAGGAACGCCGACGTCCTTCCTCTTCCATTCCCCCCAACTCGAAGCCAATTCGACGACGATTCTGAGTCTGTGGAGGAGGCTTTGGTGAGGAAGTCCAAGGAAGCTGCTGGGGCCAAGTCCCCTACTCAAAATGAGCAAATCCTGAACTTGACTCAAGTTGAGGAGGGTGAGGAGGTTCCCAAGGATGCTGCTCCTGAGAAGGCATCATCGGACGTGTCTCTCGGCGACAAGAGCCTCGATCAAACCGTTTAGGAAATAGATGTTGAGCTTGCGGCTGAGAAGGCTGCAGAGATGTCCTCCCAGCAGTCTTCTGAACTTCAAACCCAACCATCTGGTTTTGCCGAAGAGTCTTAATTTGATCTTCTTCTTCTTTTTTTTGTGCTTCTTTATTTTTCTTTGAAACAATGTAAGCTTTTTACATGGCCGATGTGCCTTCTTTTGTAATCTCTGAACAATTACTCTTTTGGTAGGCCAAAGTGCCCTCTTTTGTACATAAATGCAACTTCTTTTCCTAAATGCTTGTATCTTTATCATCCTTTTACTGCTTTTGTATGACTTTCATACTTGGAATAATTTTGTGTCTTCAATATACACCTTAGTCTTATGCCACCTTCTCGGGGTGACATACCTTGGTTATACAAGCCAATGGTGTACCTCGACAAGTACATAAGTACCTTTCTTGGTACAGTCTTGTTTCACAAATTTTCAACAAGTGCGCAATATAAATTTAGTTTAACTTCAACTTGTAAACTCAAGTTTCAACAAGCGTTAAAAATAATCTCGGTTTAACTTCAACTTGTAAATTTTTCACAAATTTCAACAAGCGTTAAACATGATTTGGGTTTAACTTCAACTTGTAAATTTTTCACAAATTTCAACAAGCGTTAAACATGATCTCGGTTTAACTTCAACTTGTAAATTTTTCACAAATTTCAACAAGTATTAAACATGATCTCGGTTTAACTTCAACTTGTAAATTTTTCACAAATTTCAATAAGTGTGAAACATGATCTCGGTTTAACTTCAACTTGTAAATTTTTTACAAATTTCGACAAGCGTTAAACATGATCTTGGTTTAACTTCAACTTGTAAATTTTTCACAAATTTTAACAAGTGTTAAAACCATTTTCCAACTCTCTGCCCCCTAATGTGAACTTAAGTTCCACTTGGGTTCTCATTATACATGTACTCTGGAAACATCATTAACTATCATATCGGTCACGAAAAATCAAGCTTTATTTATTACTTCGGCTAATAACAAAGAACAAGAAAATTTAATGATAAAAAAACTTAAGATTGCAAGTATTCCAGGGCCTTGGCAACTCTTTGCCCTCATTATCTTCAAGCCGATATGCCCCATTTCCCAGTACCGAGATGATTATGTAGGGTCCTTCCCAATTTGGGCCAAGCTTGCCCTCTCTGGGATCCTTCTTGTTGCCGACGACTTTTCTCAAGACGAGGTCACCGACTTGAAACTCCCTTGGGTTGACCTTTTCATTATAAGCTCTGGCAAGCTGCTACTGGTATGCTGCGAGCTGAATTGCAGCTTTTTCCCTTCTTTCTTCTAGAAGATCCAGATCTCGGGCTAAGAGTACATCATTAGTCCCGTTCTCTACTCCCTAGGTTCTGATCCCTGAGATGCCGACCTCCAACGGAATGATAGCTTTTGTGCCATAAGCCATGGCAAAGGGGGATTCCCCTGTTGATCTTCTCGGCGCAGTCCGATATGCCCAGAGTACACTGGGCAACTCATCCACCCACTTTCCTTTTGCTGGCTGCAGCCTCTTCTTTATCCCATCCAAGATAACTTTGTTGGATGCTTCTGCTTGTCCATTGCTTTGGGGAAAGCTTGCGATTGAAAAGTAATTCTTGATTTTGAACTTTGCACAGAAGCTCTTGATTAGCTTACTGTCAAATTGTGTTCTATTGTTTGCAACTATTGCTCTTGGAATCCCAAACCGGGTGATGATGTTCTTTCATACGAAGCTCTTCACATCCACATCTCAAATTTTGGCAAGGGGTTCAGCTTCTATCCACTTGGTGAAGTAGTCTATTGCCACCAGCAGGTACTTCCTTTGTCCAGTTGCTTGGGGCAATTGCCCAACGAAATTCATGCCCCATTGGGCAAATGGCCAAGGACTGGATACTGGGTTTAGGTCTGCTGCTGGTTGGTGTATCAGAGGTACAAACCTTTGGCACTTTTCGCACTTCTTGACATAGGCTTCTGCGTCTTTCTGCATGTAAGGCCACCAATACCCCTGGGTAATGGCCCTATGAGCTAGTGATCTGCCCCTAGCGTGGCTTCCACAAATTCCTTCATGTATTTCATATAAAAAATCTTCAACCTGTGAAGGATGTACACACCTCAACAGGGGTCCAATGAAGGATCTTCTATAGAGATGTCCCTCTACTGTCAGACTGAATCTTGCCGACTTCAATCTGATCTTGTGTACCACTTTGTGATCATCTGGCAGTCTTCTTTCCTTTAGGAATGCTACTATTGCATCCATCCAGCTTGGTCCCATGTCCACACACATTGCTTCACGCTCTGTGGTCAGTGGTTCGATGCTCGGGCTCGACAAGTAGTCAACCATTATCGTCCTTGCTTTTCCAGGTTGTACTGCACTAGCCAGGTTGGCTAGTGCATCAGCGTGGCTGTTATCATCTCGGCTAACCTGATGTAGTCGGCAGTTCTGAAACAAGGCCACCAACTTGTTGACCTCCTTTGCGTAGGCCGACATCCTTTCATCTCGGGCTGCAAACTCGCCTGTTGTCTGGTTGACTATAAGCTGGGAGTCACAAAAGACTATTACCTCATCTGCTTCTACTGCCATTGTCAGTTTCAGTCCTGCAATGAGTGTTTCATACTCTGCTTCATTGTTTGAGGCCTTGAACCCCAAACGAATCGATTATTCTAGTATCTGCCCATCTGGAGATACCAGTACTATTCCTGCCCCCGCTCCTTGTTGGTTTGAACTCCCATCAACAAACAGTCGAAAGGAGTCGCCGATGTAAATGTTGCAGGGTCTGAGTTTTTCTTTCTTCTTTTGTTCCGTTGCCCTCAGCTGGGCTTCTCCTTGCTTGCTTGGACATCGTGCACCTCGGCTCAATGGAGCCCGATGTGTGATGGCTCCTGGAGTGAACTCGACCACGAAGTCGGCCAAGACTTGGCCTTTGATCATTGTTCTGGGTCTGTATTCCAGGTCATACTTCCCCAAGGCCACTGCCCATTTGGCTATTCTGCCTGTCAGATCTCCTTGCTACAACAGAGACTTCAAAGGGTGTTCTGTTAACGCCACAATTTGGTGGGCTTGAAAGTAATGGTTCAGCTTTTTTGAAGCCATTACTAAAACCAGCGTCAATTTCTCTAGGGGTAGATACCTGGTTTCTACATCAGCCAGGGTTTTGCTTACATAGTAAACATCCCTTTGCTCCCCTTTTTCTTCCCGGATTACCACTGCGTTTATTGCGTGCTCTGAAACTGCTAAGTACAAAAACAGCTCCTCTCCAGGTTCTGGATTTGAGAGAACCGCAGCCGTGGTCAAATATTTCTTTAAATCGACCAGGGCGACTTCACACTCTTCTATCCATAAAAAGTCTATGGCCTTCTTCACTAAGCTGAAGAAGGGTTTGCATTTGTCAAAGCTTCTGCTTATGAACCTGTTCAGGGTTGCAGCCCTTCCAATCAGCATTTGCACCTGTTTTGCCGACGTCGGGCTTTTCAACTCTAGGATGGCCTTAATCTGATCTGGGCTGGCCTCAATGCCCCTTCTGGTCACCAGGTATCCCAAGAACTTACCAGATCCAACTCCAAATGCACACTTCGATGCATTGAATCGGAGCCGATATGTTTTAAGAATGTCAAAGACTGCTTTCAGGTCGACCAAATGACCTTCAGGTTCCTTGGTCTTTACGACCATGTCATCGATGTAAACTTCCACCGTTCCGCCAATCAGGTGTTTGAACATCTTGGTTACCAATCTTTGGTAAGTTGCTTCTGCATTTTTCAACCCAAAAGGCATTACTCTGTAGCAATATAGCCCTTTTGGGGTGATAAACTCAGTCTTCTCTTCATCTGGGGGTACATGGCTATCTGATGGTACCCCCTATAGGCGTCCAGGAAGCTCATCCTTCCGTGCCCTAAAGTGGCGTCTACCAGTTGGTCAATCTTGGGTAAAGGAAAACTGTCTTTGGGACAGGCCTTGTTCAGACTGGTAAAGTTCACGCAGGCCCTCCATTTACCATTCTTTTTCTTCACCACCATTGTATTTGATAGCCATGCCGGGTAATTTACCTCTCGAATGGCCCTGGCCTCCAGAAGTCTGTCTACTTCCTCTTCTACTGCTTCGACGTGTATCAACGTCGATCTTCTTGCTCGTTGGATTACAGGTTTGGTCGACCTATCAACGTTCAGTTTATGGCAAGTGACCTCAGGGTCAATGCCAGGCATTTCATAAGGCGTCCAAGCAAACACCTCAATATTGCTCTCAAGAAAGCTTCCAACTCTTTTTCCTCTTTTCCGGCTAAGCCCAAACCGAGAAGAAAGAAGCGTTCTTCATCCCCCTCCTGGATGAGGATTTTCTTTAGTGCTTCTTTACTCTTCTCGGCTGGCTCTTTGATGATATCCTCTAGGACTTCCATATCCTTGTCTTCGATCTCTGCCTTCTATGGTTCTCGTATGCTGCAGGTGGATTTCATTACTGCCATGGAGCAATTCTTTGCCTGCAGCTGATCTCCTCTGACCTCCTCTATCCCATGCTCTGTTGGGAACCGCAATAGTTGATGCAATGTTGAGGGAACAGCCCCCATTGCATGCAACTATGGCCTTCTCAAGATAATATTGTAAGGGGAGGGTGTGTCAATTACGGTGAACTCTGTCTTTATTTTCTTCGTACCAGCTTGCACGTCTAAGCTTACTGCTCCTAGCGGTCATGTCGGCGTTCCATTAAACCCGACCATTGGGCGATTAGATTGTTCCATATCGTCTGGGTGAAGGCCAAGCTCCTTGTAACATTTGACATACATGATGTCACAAGAGCTGCCTTGGTCAATGAGGATGCGCTTCACTTGGCACTCCCCAACCTGGAGGGATACTACCAAGGCATCGTTGTGCGGATGTTGGACCATCTCCAGGTCAGCTTCAGTAAAGGACACTACTGGTCCCTGCTACTCCTCGGCCCGAGGTCTTTTCTCCCTTACTTGGTACACATGCTACAAGTGCCTCACCTTCTGGGTCTCCCCTCGTATTTTATTTTCGTTGACCTTCGAGTGAATTACATTAATTACCCGAGGTCCGCCTACCTGCGGCTGCTGTGCTGGGGGAGGTGGAGCTGCCGGTGCCTAAGGCAGTCTTGCCTGCTCTTCCCTTGTCCTGGCCTCATCTACAAGGTCCCTCAAATGGCCTTGCCTTACCAAGTCTTCCAGGTGCGCCTTCAAGGCTTTGCAACCCTGGGTCATATGCCCATCTACGTTATGGTAAGCACAATGCTTACCAAGGCTTTGTCCCATAAACTCTCTTGGTACCCTTGCTGGTGCTCTGAAATAGGGTTGGGTTTGGATATTGTAGTGACCCTAATTTTCTTAAGTCATTATTTTGTTTTATTATTATGGTTATTATTATCTTATTTTATTTTTGGCTTTATTAATTGTATCGTTACATGAGAATTTAATATGTTGTTTAGTTAATTTAATGTGATATTTAATTAATATAATGTGGTATTTAATTGTATATAATTAATAAGAATATTTATATTTATATATTCATAAATACAAAAAAAAAGAGGGTGTTATATGTATTGTTTTTATAAAATATATTTATATATGTGGTAGTTATTTGATAACATAAAATATATATATCATATTTATTTAGGTTTTATTTATATTGTATTTGTATTATATAATATAATAACTATTAGGATTTATCAGAAGTGTTTAGGTTATATAATAAATGTTTAGGTTATAAACATAAGGAAAAAGAGAAGTAGAGAGAGAGATTAATCACAAAATAGAGATGCTGCCGAGAGAGAGGGGACTGACGGGAAAGAGAGGAAGAAAGAGGAGAGGAAAGAAAAAGAAATATTAGGGTTTTGTTTTGGTGGCTCTATTAGTTTTCAAATATTCTTTAATCTTCAATAAAATATTGTGAGTATAAAATCCACTTTTCTTTGTTTATATTTGATTCATTATATTTATTTATTTGTATTTATTTAATATTGATTTGATTTTTGTATTGATGTGAAGATGACAGATTGATTTTAATTGTTTTGATTAATTGGGTATGTAAGGTTTATGATTTTTTAGATGATTGATTAATTTTAATTATGTTGATTAGATGTATATGTAAAGTTTAGGATTTTTAGATGATTGACTAATTTTAATTATGTTGATTCGACGTATATGTAAGGTTTAGGATTTTTAGATGATTAATTGATCGTAATAATTTTAATTAGTTGGGTATGTAAGGTTTGAGATTTTTTTTAGATGATTGATTAATTTTAATTATGTTGATTAGACATATATGTAAGGTTTAGGATTTTTAGATGATTAATTGATTGTAATAACTTTAATTAGTTGGGTATGTAAGGTTTGGGATTTTTTTAGATGAATGATTAATTTTAATTATGTTGATTAGACGTATATGTAAGGTTTAGGATTTTTAAATGATTAATTGATTGTAATAATTTTAATTAGTTGGGTATGTAAGGTTTGGGATTTTTTTTTAAATGATTGATTAATTTTAATTATGTTGATTAGACGTATATGTAAGGTTTAGGATTTTTAGCTGATTAATTGATTATAATAATTTTAATTAGTTGGGTAGGTAAGGTTTGGGATTTTTTTAGATGATTGATTAATTTTAATTATGTTGATTAGATGTATATGTAAAGTTTAGGATTTTTAGATGATTGATTAATTTTAATTATGTTGATTAGATGTATATGTAAGGTTTAAGATTTTAGATAATTAATTGATTGTAATTATTTTAATTAGTTGGATATGTAAGGTTTAGAATTTTTAAATGATTGACTAATTTTTAATTATTTTGATTAGACGTGTATGTAAGGTTTAGAGTTTTTTTTGGATGATTGGTTGATTTTAATTATTTGCATTAGTTGGCTATGCAAGGTTTAGGGTTTTATTTTGGGTGACTTTATTAATTCTTTGAGTGATTCTTTGATCTTCAAAAATAATTGTGAGTACAAAATCCACTTCCCTTTATTTATATTCAATTCTTTGTTTTTATTTATTTATTTGATATTAGTTTAATTTTGTATTCACACAAAGATGATAGATTGATTTTAATTATTTTGACTAGTGGTGTATGTAAAGTTTAGGGTTCTTAGATAATTGATTGATTTTAATTACTTTGATTAGTTGTGTAGGTAAAGTTTAGGGTTTTTAGATGATTGATTAATTTTAATTATTTTGTTTAGTTGTGTAAGTAAGGTTTAGGGTTTATAGATGATTGATTGATTTTAATTATTTTGATTGGTTGTTTATGTAAGGTTTAGGGTTTTTAGATGATTGTTTGATTTTAATTATTTTGATTAGTTGCATGCAAGGTTTAGGGTTTTTTTATATGGATTGATTTTATGATTGTAATCACACTCATGATTATATAAAATTAAAATAAACTTAGAATCCATTGATATTGGTTAGAGGATGGATTGATTCGTTGTTTTTATTTATTTATTTTTATTTGATGTTGGATTGATTTTGTATTTGCATGTAAATGAAGGATTGATTTTACTTATTTGGATTAGTGGTGTATGCCATGTTTATGATTTTTATATGGATTTATTTTATGGTTGTAATTACACTCATGGTCATATGAAATTAAAATTAATTATGAACCTATAGATAAATTCCTTATACTCCACCATGACTCCATGGATTGTTGTTTTACTTGAGTGATAGGGAGAAAAAGTGTATAAAAAAAAAAGTGAGGATTATGAGATTTATTTGAATGTCTTAAGCTCGGCATTGTTATGTTTATTCTCATGTGTGAGATGTTGTGTATATATATATTGTTGCCTCGTTCTCATGAGTAGACGAGTGCTTTGATTTGCGCGCGTACGTATATGCTAACCATCCGGGGAGTGTGAGCCAAACTCGGGACGATATCCCCGTGCAAGTTTGGCTTTGGAGCGGTGTTAGGTATACGGGAGGCACATGTGATATATGTGTAGGCCGGAAGGGGAGAGCCGAAGTGGTGGAGTTAAGGAACAAAGCTTTTAATTATGAATTTATTAGTATAGTGTGTATGGTATTGTTATGTACATGATAAAAAAATAGTAAACGATCTTGATAAATTATGAAATTTGAGCAGAAGCATGTATTCGTGATTTTGGACAACTTTTGTATTGTAGCTTTTTATTAAAAAGATCGATCAGAACTTATAATCGGATGACCTTGGCAATTGTCAGTTTGATTCACTCTGGTAATGCAGATTTTTATAGGTTGTTTTAACCACGAAACGAGTTCATTTTTATTGGTTTCGCGAAAACTGAAGTAAAACATTATTCTGCACACTTTTCATGTTTTGCATTTTTTCGAAAAAAATCATCTTATGGCAGTTTTTGTTCATTTTCAGCTTCATATTTTTCGATTGAATTCCGTCTAGATTTTTAGATCAAGCTTTTCTCTTAACCTGTTCAGTTTCTGTTAAATTCGTCCACGCTGTCTTTTAGGAAATTTGATTCTGTACAACTTTCTTTCTTTGAGTTTTGATCAATTCGAATTATTTAAGTATGAAACGGTGTAATTTTATATTTGTTTCAACAAATTACTTATGATTAAATTATACTAACTTTATTTGTTTTGCAGGATGGTGGGTCTTACTAACTTTTTATGCAGGGATGACCCACCATATTTCTATTTCTATTTTGTTTATTTTATAATAAATTTATATTTCGTTGTGTACGGACAAGAAACTAAATGCCACTGTGTCTCGAGAAACTACCCATTCGTCTCGGTGCGGTTGGAACTACTTGTCTTGTCCTGTAATAAGAATTTAACGAATTTTTGTTTGTGTGTGGTGGACACGTGGGTGTTGAATCTTGTACTCATACCAGTATACCTGTATACTGACCCGTTTTATCTCTTGGCAACTCGGGTGCGTTCTGTTGAGCGCAGCTGAGCTTCCTTTGCAGGATTAGTTGAGGCTACGATGGTGACGAGAAGTAACTAAAGTTTTTGGGCATATCTCTTGGATTTCTTTTTGTTTTTTTGAGCTTAGGCTTGTTAGTAGTTTATGTATTTATTATTATTATTATTTTTTTATGACTTTAGTATTAGAATAATTTGGCATGGTTTGTAACCGTACTTTATTTAAGTTGTTTTGACTGGTTGTTGCTACCTTAATGTTGAGGTATTTGTTAGTTATGAGTTTATGGTGGATGGTTTGGGTTGGCGTTTTAGTTTTTTTTTTTTTTGTTTCACCCCTAGGATTTGGATGATGGAATATTAATTAGGGTTTAGTCCTAATTTAATATTTAATTGTCCGAATTTTAGGACGTGACAGATTTTATCCAGGACATTGTGAAGGGGGATTTGGGAACACAGTTGTGACTGCCTATGCAGCCCTTAGTCCTATCTCTTGCTTGTTGGATCTGTTGTTACCTCGGCCTCGCTTTGGCAAGCCGTTTCCTTTTTCTTGCTTTATCGCCGTGGTTCTTGGCGTGTCTTCCTTGGCTCTAGCATATTTCTCGATTCTGGCCATGAGCTCCTCCGTGCTTTTGGGCAATGTCTTTGCCAGTGATTTTCAGAGTAGGCAGCTATCTTTCAAGCCGTTTTTAAATGACACGACGGCCACTTCTTGGTTGCATTCTAGTATTTAGTTGAACACCTCGTAATACCTCTTGGCGTAGGCCCTCAGGCTTTCGTCCTCGCCAATCTTCAGAGCCATTAGGGCATCTACCCTCAAGGGCTGTAGTTTGTTTGTCACGGACCTGGCCACAAACATCTCGGCCAGGCCTTCCCAGGTTTTCACACTTCCTTTCGGCAATTTGTGAAACCAATCCGATGCAATCTCCCCGAATGATGAGGGGAACACTTTGCAGAGCAACGGCTCGTTTCCAGTGTACAATGCCATCGAGTTCAGGTATAATCCGACGTGAAAGTCGGGGTCCGACTTCCCCGTATATCTGGAACCTTAGCATGCTGAATCTCTTCGGGGCCTCAACTTTGTTTAACTCTACCGAGAATGGTGTTCTCGGTTTAACAGTGGAAGTTACCTCGGCATGGTCTTGCTTCCTCTTGAGGTAATCTTTCAAGTCCTCTTTGGTTCTGCTAGGAGCTCAGTTATCTCATGACTTTAGTGTTTTTGGCGCACTGCTCTCAGCTTCGTTGTGAGCCCTTTTCGACCTTTCTCCTTGAGTTGTGTCGAAGCACAACTCCTGCCTTTGAACATGCCGGTGTTCTCTGGGGTTTGCTTCCTTGGTGCGATGTGTCCTTTGAGATTCTTCCCATCTCGACTCTCCTTGCCCGACCTCCCTTGAAGGGCGGTGAGAGTGTTTTTTGCTCCTGGTATGCTGGGGGGCTACAAGGATTATTTTCTGCCCTCCCTTCTGGGCATTAGCCGCAAGAATCGGTGTGTCTTGCAGCGGGAATGGTGGCTACATGACGTTGTTTTGCATCATGAAATTGACGACTGATTGCAGGTCGGCTAATTTGTTCGCCATCTCTTTCACCTCTTCATCCCTCCGCAGGCATCTATCTTTCCATACCTGAAGGTTGTCCTCGTTGTAATACCCGCTTCGATCCGATTTCTTTGGTACGTCGCCCTCCTGGTCGACGTCTTTCTTACCATGATTCTAACCCTGAGTCTCCTCGTTGTAACTATCTTCCATGTTAAGGTCAACGTGTTTACCGTTCCCAGTAGGGATTTCGTCCCTAACCTTTTCCTTCTGTCTGTCGCTGGCCATCTATCCTCCTTTCTTTCCCACAGACGGCGCCAAATTGTGTGAGTGATTTTCTAACCACACTGCCAACTCAGTATTCAACTAGAGAGCACTGGTAGAATAGATAGCACCTGAACAACTTGCAACAGAAAGAAGAGATTCCGGCGGTGGTTCGTCCACCTAGGAGCACTCCGACGATCAAGTCAGTTATCTCAAAGATAATTAATAGTGCTTAACTCACTGTTTAGAGTATAAATTGCATACCTTAGACCCATGGGGGTGCCTCTCTTTTATAGCCAACTCAATCCTAGTCCTAATAGAAACCTAGCTTCAATGAACTTCTACTCAGTGCCTGTCTTGAACTCTTCAATAGATAAAGATAAACTCTCTAAGAGCTTTATCCTTATCCAGGCTGAAGTCCTTCCTTATGCTAGGACTCTTGTCCCCTATCCGCTTATCCCGGATTCCGATATCTTCGGAGATAACCTCAGCCTATCTGAGATCACCTCGGCGTTATGGCCAGGACACGTGGCACCTCGGCTGACACGTCGTATAGCGACCCCGGTCTTTTCTCTTTAGATTATTGTATCCGGACTTGTAAATATCAGCTAATTTGGCATGGTATAAATTAGCAAAGCACGTGCTACGAAATAGTTTTGGGGTAGTACAGATTAAATTTTTGTTGTGGTACATATGTCCTTTTTGTCAATTTTAGCTAATTTGGTTATTCCTGTATTATGTATGAAATTAAATTATTGACGTTGGATTAGACTTGGCTCGTATGGAATTTGTATTATATATAGAATTAGACGTTCTATATTAATTTTTTGGATGGTTGGAACTGAAATGTGTGCACGTTGTTGAATGCTTGAATGGTTAATGATATATTTAGCGTTGATGGATTATATTGTTTATACAGAGTACAGGTTGTACTAATAATGAATATCTCCATTATATACAGGTTGTTTAGAAATTAAAAAAAAAACAAAGCAAAAAACAAAAAAATATTTGGCCACCAAATATTTTGGTAGCCAAATATGTAATCAAATGTTTTGGTGACGAATAATTTGGTAGCAAAAACATAACCAAAAAACTTTTTGCGACCAAATAGTTAGTAGCTAAAACTATGGAGGATGAGAGAAAGAAACTATTGGCCACTAAATTCTTTAGTCACGGAAAACAAAATGGTATCATTTGGTGACTAAAACGATTGGTGGCAAAAAGTAATAAAGTGAAATTAAGAGGTTTTTGGCTACGATCAATTTTAGTCAGCAAAATGCACAACGACAAAATTACATGGACACAAAAAATATGTACTCTATTGGTGACCAAAATATTTAGTCCGTAATAGTTGTTCAAAATTTTACGGTAGCACTTTTAGTGACCAACATTTTAGTCGCCAAAATGTCATGTTTGCCGACTAACTAGAATTCGTAGCCAAATGTCACTTTCGGTGACCAATTTTTTAGTAGCGAAAACTAACACCTTCCCCGACTAGTCGAAATTTAGTCGCCAAAAGTAACATTCGGCGACTAACGGTTTTGTGGGGAAAAGATAACATTTGCCGACTAAAACATATTTAGTAGGCAAATGGTTCCATTTTGGTGACCAAATAAAGTATAGTCGCCAATACTATCGTCGACAAGGTATGGGCAACTAAATTGGCGACAAAACTTTTTAGTCGCTAAATCGTTTCAACGACCAATTATTGGACTTTTGGTGACCAATATTTTGGTAGCCAAAAGTGATTTCTTGTAGTGTTAGATACACAAGAAATACCTTGCTAGTTTGAAGAAATTAACTTTGAATCCAATTACTTCTTAATCACTCCTCCTTCAGCCTATTAATTTTACAAATTCTAGAGTGCAAAACTTCCAATTTATTTATGAACAAATATTTTTTTTAAAAAGAAATAGGTATTATCACTTTTTTTTATTACACTTATTTCCAATTTGTATTTATAAAAAAGATGTATTTGTAATGTAAATAATGAAGAAATAGTTATGATTTCTTGTATAATTATATATGTATATATTATTTGTTGTGTTCGCGTGATGTTGCACTACTTTTTTAAAAATAAAATTTAAAAAAATTCCTGGTCAGTGTATCATGTTGGGTCCATATTCATCCTCAGATATTTTTTTTTTCTTTCTTTTAAATGTCAAGTGTGTTGGAATGGGAGTATTGTCATTTGTTGGGGCTCATGGAACTCATGCACATAAAGAAAGAGAATTGATCATAGGTGACTTGATACTAACTTGGTGAGTTGATAGCCTTGTTTTGTGGGTGCTATGAATTTATCTAGGCTCCATTTGGATAAGTGGATTTGAAATGTAGAGAATTGAAGATTAAGCTTTATAAATGCTTGGAAGGTTAATTATTGGAGGTAGAATGATACTTGAAGTAAAGGATGACATTAATATTTTTATATGATTCAGGGAAGGATTTTAGATAAATGTTTATCAAGTTATTTAATTATATTTTACTAGTTATGTTCACCAAGTTACTTCAATGTAATAATCTAAACTCTCAAATTGATTATTGAAATCTGTATTGAAAATGCAATATTGAATTAAAGATTATACGCATTGAATGAGTGTTGCCAAATTCATTCATTTCAAATCCATAAATGCAAATGCAACCTCAGTTATTTGTTTACTCCTGGTTTGGTACTTTTCCTGTTTATTCCTTCAAGGCAGATTGGATTTAGGCATGTAACATACTGGGAGAAGATGTTTATCTTGTATTTATGCATGACCTATTAAATGTAGTGATTACTTGCACTTTGAAGTGTGATTAAAAGAAGACCCAGATCTAGAATGTAATCATGCTATAGAACGTGCTACACTACAGACTACAGTTAAATCATTTGCTAGAGGGGTTTTTTTTCTTCAAGTTTTTTCTATCTTTGTTGAAATCATGGTGCAACTCTGTCATTAGCTCACTCTATCAGTCCTACACACAATTCATCAACCCACCTGTTGGAAGATTGCTCTTACTGACATTGTGTTGTGTGTTCCTTTCAGAAAACTGTTTAATGTAAATAGAGATATGTCTATACATTCTTCTGTGATGTTTTCCGTTCCTGCTTTACCTCTGGAAGTAAATATATTTTGAACTTAGTGCTTAAATTCTGGAGCGTGCTCATATCTTAGCTTGGCAATCAGGCTCATCAATGTTGTCCACTTGTTTTGGTTCTTTTATGGTTTACGAAGATGCAATAAGAAAATTATAGAACGTATCCAATAAGAAAATTATGTATATGAATGTCTCAGATTTATTTTAGGAGATGTGTGAGGAGATCTGCCCTGCCATAACTGAGAAGCCTCCTAGGTTGTCAATGAATATGACAGAAAACTAGGAGGGGCTTTCTGGCAGATAACAAGTCCTAGCTATTTGGTAATGGGTTACTTTATATTTTGACACTGGGATTAGATCATTTTCTTTGAAAGAACCAAATGAAATGCATTAGGAATGTTCTGTTTTCAGTTTCTATTTTTATTGGAAATTTTCTTATCACACAACAGAATGAAAAATAACATTTTTGGAGAACTGTTATCATAGTGGGCCAACAAATCAAAATCTAAATTGCGTCTTCCATGAAAACAAACCAAAACCATAGCCATGTTCTTCCATGTTTTTCCATGTTTCATCTGCTGGGTTCATAATGTTTTTTTGGGTGGGGGTGGGGGTGGGAGGGCAACCCTCCTATGTTCAAATAAACTGAACTTGTACAAATATTGTGATGATTGAAGTGAAAAATATAGTCAGAGAAATAATGACCAGGCATTCTGTGTATTTGGTGCATGTTTAGCATTTCCTCTGCTTCTACAGGGAGAGCTACACCACAGAAGTATATTAAATAACAAATAATTTTATAAATACTTCTCCAATCCGATGAAGGACTAGGGAGAAATTACTTCCCAAATCTTAGCTCTCCCAATTAGTATTAAGAGAGATATGGTAGAAGCAAACGGTGAAATTGGGGATAATATGGATGGCAAACAATCGTTTTAAGGACGCCGGTCCTTTAAAAGTTACGAAAATTTTACTTTTTGAATATGGATTATTCTTCATATTTTTTAAATTCCATATGATGATCTTAAACTTAATTAGTCCAATTTAAAATTTTCAAAGATACTTCCGCTTTATACCAGGGTTATGTTCCAAAATTTAACGGAATGTGTAGTTTGTCTTTCCCAAATTCAATTCAGTCTCATCATAAGAAACAATTTTTTTTTTTTTGGATCAACTATCATAAAATTGCAATAAATAAAATGAATATAGCTAGTGTAGTGCAAAATCATATCAATTTTTTTTTTTTTTTGGCTATTAAATAGTTAAATTTTGCTAAAGAAAATATATTGATATCTTGTCAAAGTTTTTATAAAATTTTAATTAGACCACTTATGTGGAGTTTCCAGTTAAGCCACATCCTATTAAAACGTAAGATGTACAAATAACATAGAGGATGTGTCAGGTAATACATTCGTTGTTTTCATAAATTTATACTTTTAGAATCTATTTGTGGAGTTCTATCAAACAAAATCTATATTCAATATAAAATTTTAGATAAAAGAATTAAAAATTCTCGCTATAAAAAACCTTCAAAATGTCACAGTTTTTTGAAAATTGAGAAATTTTACAATTACATATATTTTCACTTTTATATAAAAATTGTCAAATTTCAAAGCTCCTTCACAAAAAGTATAAAATTTTGCAATTTCTAAATTAAAAAAGTTGAGAAATTTCATACTTGTTAACAAATTGAGAAACTTTCAATTTAAAAAAAAAAATTATAATTAATGGACAAAATTTTCATAATTTTTATACAGTGAGTATGAAATATCTTAATTACTAAAACAAAAAAAATATATAAAATCTCACACTTCTAGAATTTTCATAAATTAGCTTCAATAACTTCAAATTTTCCTAATTTTTTTTTAAAAAATTACATAATTTCATATTCAATATTTATTTTGTTTTGTTAGATCTCAATGGATAGGTTCCAACAATATACACTTTATTAAAAACTATATACAATGAAAATTATGGCATTTAAAATAAATAAATAAAAATTAGCTTGATAGTTCAATAACTTACCATTAAAGTGAGTTGCCAAAGGGTGGTTTGGGATAAGTTTATTTAGTGATTTTTTGACTTTTTATAAAAATAATTTGCAAAAAATATAAAGATGATATGATAACTTATAACAAATAAGTTACTTATTTGTTATATTGTGCAAATTAGTCTAAAATTTTTGATAAAATTTTAAAAATAGGACTTGACTCTTGTACTGATGCTCTCTCTTTGGAAATTTTCTTATCACACAACAGAATGAAAAATAACATTTTTGGAGAACTGTTATCATAGTGGGCCAACAAATCAAAATCTAAATTGCGTCTTCCATGAAAACAAACCAAAACCATAGCCATGTTCTTCCATGTTTTTCCATGTTTCATCTGCTGGGTTCATAATGGTAGAGTTTTGAGAGTGATTGTGATGGTTGTCCATTGTTGGTAATATGCGGTGTGTATTTGTCGTGTCTTCCTTGTACTTGCATGACTCAAATGCTCGTTCTTTGAAGATTGTTACTGTAATGAATTTGTGGAATAAATTCTAAAGTCTTGGATATATTCATTCATAAGCTGCTGCAATATCAATTATATGATATATATATATATCCTTAGTGGTTATCCAAATAGGTTTGAATTCAAATTCAAAACCCATTTGGATAAGGTTCAAAAGGCTGAAAAGGGTCATGTCACATGGGTGCCCATTTCTAACATCTCTCACTCACACATGAGTTGGCATGACACTGCCACATCTCTATCTCAATCTCTCAAAAAATGAACAATCTCATACTAGCCAATGCACTGTGCGACCGCTGAGAACACCTACATGTGGGAGCTCTATACTAGAAACTCAATATGAGTCAGCATAGAGACATCAACCCAAAAAGAACAGAAATAGTGTCTCATGTACCCAGACCCATCTAGTTACATCAGTCCAAAAACATCTCTAATCTCTCAAAGAGCATGTTTGACTCTCCTAAGTCCCGCATTATATTCACACCCAATCAGCATCCTATAAAGAGCGATGTGAGTTGTCGACAGTGAATATAGAGCAGAGATGTAGAACTAGATGATCTTCCCTTCACCCTCATATCATTCAATTTGAAATTGACCGCTTTCCCAGTAATGTCCCTTAAAGCCGAATCATACATGACCGCAGGCAACATACCAAAGTAGCTGAACATCAACTCCTCATCTTATGACATAGTCAAAGGTCACAAAAGGCACAAAGTGAAGTCATTCAGGGAAAAATGACTTTTAGGACTCACACGGTGAAGGAGCAGGGATCCATTCTTTCACCTCGCTAACGGGTCGATAAGCACATGCAGTATGAATGCACGTTATAGTGGAGTAACTCTTCCAAAGAGTGATGTTAAACTCACACACTATACAGATCTTAGTCTAGTCGCCCTTAAGCGCACAAGTCGCTTCCTAGCGTATAACTCGAATTCTCTATTTGCTCGCCTCTCAGGCATCAAATGAGATCTCGGATCTGGCTATCCATAACAGGCACATCATGGAAAAAAATGGGTACTCTCATAACCATGGTCGGTCTCTAACAAGACCTCATCTTGGCTCCAACCAAGGCGACATAGCTAGTGGATAATTTTAGCTTCTAGTCTCATCCTTACTCGCTACCCAGCGCTAAGGGCGATTGCTCGTGTGAGTGAGCCAATCTTGCCTGCTAACATCAATTTAATTGTTTTGTGTATGCTAATTCACAAACCATTACTAAAAGTAGTAAACATAAATGTGTAATAGAAACAAATATGAATACTAATGGCATAAATATCCCCAAAAAATGAGTTCAACTGAATACACATAAAAAAAATCACCACCTACGTAGTCCTAAAGCCCTAACATGAGTAAGATAAACATCTCTAGCAATGGGCTTAGTCAAAGGGTCCGCAACCATGCGACTCGTAGGGATGTGCTCCAGTTTCACTTCTTTCTGTGCCAAAATGTCTCTAATAAAGTTGAACCTCACATCAATGTGTTTGGTTCTGCCGTGGTATTTAGGATCCTTAGCGTAAGCATGTGCAGCCATGCTGTCACAATGGATAGTCACAGGGTCTGAAGTGTGTGTGTGACAACATCCAAATACTGAAGGAATCTCCTCAACCACACGGCTTCCTGAACGGCAGATGAACAAGCCACAAACTCAGCCTTCATAATCAATAAGGCGATACAGGATTGCTTCTTACTGCTCCAAGAAATAGCACCATCTCTAAGCATGAAAGCATATCCTAAAGTAGACTTACGCTCATCTAGGTCTCCTCCCCAGTCAGCATCACAATAGCCAACTAGATGTAGATCTGAACTCTGGTAGCAAAGTGTGTAATCTGCAGTCCCTCTAAGATATCTTAATATCCTCTTAACTGCTTTTCAATGAGCTAGTCCCGGGTTGGATTGGTAACGACTCACCAATCTGACTGCATAACAAATGTCAGGACGTGTACACATCATAGCATACATCAAGCTTCCAACAGCATTTGCATAGGGAACACGGGCCATCTTTTCATTTTCTTCTTGAGTCTTAGGACCCATATCAAGGCTTAGGCTCTCGCCTTTTGCAACAGGAGTGTCAATGGGTTTGCATCTCTGCATCTGGAACCGTTCTAGAATAGTCTTAATGTAAGTCTCTTGAGACAAACCAAGAAGTCTCCTAGAGCAATCCCTAAGGATCTTAACACCGAGCACATAGCTCGCCTCACCCATGTCCTTCATCTCAAATATAGAGAATAACCACATTTTAGTGGCGACAATCATCTCCTTGTCATTTCCAGCCAATAATATATCATCTACATATAATGACAATATCAGAAAAATGTCCTTGGACCGCTTAACGTACACACAGTGATCTTCATCAATCATCGTAAACCCATTAGAAACAATGGCTCGATGAAATCTCAGATTCCACTGTCTGGATGATTGTTTTAAGCCATAAATAGATCGTTGAAGCTTGCAAACTTTGCACTCCTGACCAACTGCCACAAAGCCTTCTGGTTGATCTATATAGATCTCTTCATCCAATTCTCCATTGAGAAATGCAGTTTTAACGCCCATCTGATATAGCTCTAAGTCCAACTGAGCTACTATGGCCAGGATTAGGCGAATAGAGGCAAACCTTACAACTGGTGAAAAAGTTTCCTCATAGTCCACACCCTCTCGTTGGGTGTAACCTTTCGCCACTAGGCGAGCCTTATACCTTTCTATGGAACCATCCGCCTTGCGCTTGATTTTGAGAACCCCTTTGTTCCCAATAGTCTTGCGTCCTGGTGGCAAATCAACCAAGTCCCAGACATGATTTTTCGTCATAGACTCTATTTCTTCATCCATTGCAGTACTTCATTCTTTACTAGCCCGGGATGAGAGAGCCTCTTTGAGATTCTTAGGCTCCATCTCATCACTCGGAGCAATCATGAATGCTTCCCCTTCAATCTCAAAACGACGACGGGGTATAGCTCCACGTTTGCTTATACGTAGTTGAGAATCCTAAGAATCCTCATCCATTGGATCTAATCCATGGGCAGGTAGATCGCTCCCACTGTCCCTAGGAGCTTGAGGAATTACTTCCTTATTCTCTACTAGGCTACTAGGTGCGCCTTCAAGTAGATCCTCCATCTCATAGAGTTCTACTTCTCTAGTTACCTCACCTCTGCTAGGGAAATCCTCCTCTAGGAAATCCACATCTCGTGACTCAATTTCAGTCACACTTCCATCCGGATGCTCCCCAACAAACACATAGCCCTTAGAATGCTCACTATAGCGAATGAAGATACACTTCTTTCCTCTAGGGCCCAACTTCCCAAACTTATGAGAAGCGTTGTGTATGTAAGCTGCCGAACCCCAAGGCCGCAAATTGCCCAAATCAGGCTATTTGCTAGTCCACATCTCATATGGGGTGGAAGGAACTGATTTGGAGGGCACACGGTTAAGGACGTAGGCAGTAGTCAACAAAGCATCTCCCCAATAAGAAATTGGAAGATTAGCTTGCACCATCATTGATCTAACCATGTCAAGCAATGTGCGATTCCTTCTCTCCGCTACACCATTTTGGGTGTAACCTTTCGCCACTAGGCGAGCCTTATACCTTTCTATGGAACCATCCGCCTTGTGCTTGATTTTGAGAACCCCTTTGTTCCCAATAGTCTTGCGTCCTAGTGGCAAATCAACCAAGTCCCAGACATGATTTTTCGTCATAGACTCTATTTCTTCATCCATTGCAGTACTTCATTCTTTACTAGCCCGGGATGAGAGAGCCTCTTTGAGATTCTTAGGCTCCATCTCATCACTCGGAGCAATTATGAATGCTTCCCCTTCAATCTCAAAACGATGACGGGGTAAAGCTCCACGTTTGCTTATACGTAGTTGAGAATCCTAAGAATCCTCATCCATTGGATCTAATTCATGGGCAGGTAGATCGCTCCCACTGTCCCTAGGAGCTTGAGGAATTATTTCCTTATTCTCTACTAGGCTACTAGGTGCGCCTTCAAGTAGATCCTTCATCTCATAGAGTTCTACTTCTCTAGTTACCTCACCTCTGCTAGGGAAATCCTCCTCTAGGAAATCCACATCTCGTGACTCAATTTCAGTCACACTTCCATTCGGATGCTCCCCAACAAACACATAGCCCTTAGAATGCTCACTATAGCGAATGACGATACGCTTCTTTCCTCTAGGGCCCAACTTCCCAAACTTATGAGAAGCGTTGTGTATGTAAGCTGCCGAACCCCAAGGCCGCAAATTGCCCAAATCAGGTTATTTGCTAGTCCACATCTCATATGGGGTGGAAGGAACTGATTTGGAGGGCACACGGTTAAGGACGTAGGCAGCAGTCAACAAAGCATCTCCCCAATAAGAAATTGGAAGATTAGCTTGCGCCATCATTGATCTAACCATGTCAAGCAATGTGCGATTCCTTCTCTCCGCTACACCATTTTGTTGCGAAGTCCTAGGAATTGTCAATTGCCTGATAACTCATTTTTCCTCACAGAGCACTTTAAATTGCTCAGATAGATACTCACGTCCTCAGTCAGTCCTTAGAGCCTTAATGCTCTTGTCTAATTGATTCTTAACCTCATTAACATACCGTCACTTGTGAGAAATCAAATAGACATGATCAAAACGTGTGCAATCATCTATAAATGTGATGAAATAAGGGGCTCCATGCCTTGCCCTCGCATTCATTGGTCCACATATATCAGAATGAATAAGTTGCAATGGGATAGATGCCCTTATGGCTTTCCCAAATGGTTTCCTTGTTGCCTTTCCAGCAAGACAGTGCTCACAAGTAGGCAAAGTGACTCTAGCGAATGGGCCTAAAGGACCTTCTCTAGCCAATCTAGTCATCCTGTCTTGCCCTATGTAGCCTAATCTAGCATGCCATCTCATAGAATCATTATCACAAAAAGATGAAATATTAGAAACAGAGCCATTGGCATTTTTATTAAGACTAGAATCATCCATATCCAAAACTAAAAAACCATCTGAAAGATAACCAAAACCATAAAAAATTGTTCCCAAATAAATGCTAACACAATTATTCTCAAAACAAAATCTAAAACCAAGGCTCATCATGCTAATAACTGAAACTAAGTTTCGCCAAATATCCGAAGCATAAAGAACATCATGAAGATACAAGGTGCGCCCTCGTTGTATTTCTAGCTTGAATGTGCCAATGCCAAGCACCTCCACACTGGACTCATTCCCCATGTAAACTTTTCTGCTCCCAGCAGGTACTCGGCGATACTCAACGAACCCTACTCTGTCCCTCGCGATGTGGTCTGTTGCTCCGGAATTTACAACCCAAAAATGAGGAGAATGAGCAATTAATGCTTGACTAGACACAAAGCATTGAATACGAGAAATTAAGTAAGGGAGTAACTTCTTCTGCTTAGGGCAATCCCGAGCGAAGTGTCCTTCTTTGTTAGAAAATTTATTATAGGGGAATGGGGATGGGGAATTAATATCCACCCCATTAACCCCCATTGCCATCCCTAGCGCCATTGGGCTTAAGCGCAGCTGCTGCTTGCTTCTTAGGGGCACCTTTTTCTTTTCCACGTTTGAACTGAGAAGTCCTACGTGAGCTTGACTCAACCACCATAGCAGAACCATCAGACTTAGCCGCCTCAAGGCGCTCATCCTCTAGCTCCAAATGACGCGATATGTCTTCGAATGTTTTCACACTCTCATTATGCATCATGTTCTGCTTCATCTACTTCCAAGAATTTGGCAGAGAGCGTATCGCAGCTTGTACTTGCTGCTCTTGAGTCAAATTGTGCCCAGCAGCCGCAAGCTCACGTATCATGGCTAACATGACTCTCAAATGCTACTTCATCGAGTGATGCGCCCTTTTCTAACATGAGTCAAACTTCATAGTCAGCCCACGTAGCTTTGCCAAAGAGGTAATACCAAACTTTTGCTTGAGAGCTTCCCACATCTCAAATGCAGTCGGGCAATGCTCAAACTCACTAATCAAGTCGTTGTGCATGCTGCTCAACATAGTAAAGCATGCACATTGATCTTTGTTACGCCAAGTCTGAAAGGCTTCAAGATCACGACGATGTTGAGTTGTGTTGCCCTGCTCTGGCTTAACCATCACTTGTTCAAGTGTGGTCAACACTTCTTGCTCATTGAGGAGGTATTGGATCTTACGGCGCCATATATCATAATTGTCGCCATCCAATTTCTCTCCCTTAGTTAAGTCTGCCACCACTGTCTTAACAGTCATTTCTACATACAGAGTAAACAAATGCGCAGGGGATATTAATGATAGCAACACAAAACAAAATATTTTGCAGCAAAAAGAATCTAAATTAAATAATGATAATTTTACACATGTCTCAAGATCGAAAATTTGCTATGCTCGTAATCATCTCTTGCGCCTCTAGTGGTAATTATCAAATTTTAATTTAATTCCATGCGCAAAAAACAATCAAACAATCTCCCACTACATATGGCATATACAAAGCATGATAAATTCCATACAATAGCATCTCAATGTAAATTTACAAACAACTCATGCTATATTTATTTAATTATGGAATTCAAATAAATAAATAAATAACTAATCATGCTTCTTTAATTGCAACATATTACAAACCCAAAAAATATGATGTATTCAATATTCAGATTATGCCATAATTAAAGTGTACATCATTTTGAAATTTTTTGGAATTTTCTGGAATTTTAAATAACTAATAAACACACATATAATTAGAAATAAAAAATCTTGAAACTAATAAACAACAATATTCAGATTATGCCATAATTAAAATGTACATCATTCTGAAATTTTCTGAAATTTTTTTGAAATATTCTAGAATTTTAAATAACTAATAAATACACATAAAATTAGAAATAAAAAATCTAGAAACTGATAAACTGAGACAATATTACCAGTAAATAGTAAAACCTTTCAGAAGTCTACAATAAAAATTTCAACCCCAAAAAATTATTTATGCAATACCAGAAGCATTTTAAAGCATAAAACATGAATTATTAACACAAAAAAAAAATATTTTATATTTTCGTAAAATTTTCAAAATTTTACAGAATGTAAAAAAATTAATTTTGAGGCTAACAGTACAAACCACGCATAAAACAAATATGTAATCAATTAATTATGACCATTTAACGCAATACAGAATTAAAAACAAAACAAACAGTGCCTTATTCATCAGCAGCCAAGTCAGCCAAGCCGTCGGAGGAAAACGACGCAGCTCTGCATGTGGTGGCGCGTGGCGCTGCTGGGAGGCGTCATACAGTGCGTGAATCACACGCGCCGCCTTCCCGGGTGTTTTTTGGTCCGATTTTTGTACTGTTGGACTCCTTTTTTCAAAATAAAACCATTTATGGTATTAAAAAAGACATTAATGAACAAAAAAAAAAAGATATTTATGCTCTTAATCTAATAAAAGTATATTTTTTTTCTCCTTTACAAACATTCATGTATATAATGTATACATATACATATAAAAATATACACATAATTAAAGGAAACACGAAAATATCCATTAACGCTCTGATACCAATGTAAAACAAAGTATAACGCAGCGGAATAAAAAATTATGGTCATACCTTTCAAACAGAGTCTGAATTGAAGGATCTCGTAGGTAAATTACGTGCTTCCTGAATCTGGTCAATCAACCCAGCAATGGGGTGATATTACAATAGTGAATATCACCCACACAAACCATAGTGCAAATGGCTTTGATCGTTGTTTTTGGGAGATAGTCAGTATATTGAAAAAACTCAAACATACGTTATTTTTCCTTAATCACCCATATCCCATATATCAGATATATAATCTATTTATCTCATTTATCTATATTAGTTATATGAGATAATATCTGATATCTATATCATCTATCCATATCAGGATATGATAGATATATATCCTGAGTGGTTATCCAAATAGGTTTGAATTCAAATTCAAAACCCATTTGGATAAAGTTCAAAAGGCTGAAAAGGGTCATGCCACATGGGCGCCCATTTCTAACAATATATAACATGTACTTTATTTTTTGATAAAATACCATTAACCTCGCTTTTAGTAGCCAACAAAACTAAAGTCCAATAGATGCATAAATAAACAAAGGTAAATATGCATTTAGTAGAAAGATATAACAATATTATTTTTCATCTATATGACTCTAAAATTACTAATGAAAAATTATCACATGTTACATAAATTAAAATCTCAAAAGAGATTAGTATAATTATATCAAAAGTGTAAGACTACTTGTGTTTTCTCCAAACCTCGAGGGAGATGAGTGTAATTTACTCCTTATTTGTTGATAAAATACCATTACCGTTGATGTTTATATAAAATACAGGTTGCCCATTGTAGTTTCAAGGATAACCATTAGCTTTCGTTAGAGTTTGTCCATTAAAGTAATTAACATAAATGAGAAAATGACATTATTTACCTTTCAATCTTAAGGAAAGTTTCTTAAGTACCCTTAATTACCTTTCATTCTTAAGAAAAATTACTATTGCTCTCTCAACAACCATCTCACCCCTCTCTCGACCCTCACCTACCACAAATCCCATACCTCAACTACTAGGAAATTGAGTTCAAGATTAATCCCACAACAATGTGCTAAAATCACAACAACAAACTGACTTCACAACAAATATATAAATTACAAGGATGAAATGGGTATTTTAATAAGTTACACTGTTAATGTTAACCTAATTTGTTAAGTCAATAAATGTTGGACTAATGGAGAGTTATTTTGTTACGAAGAGGTATTTTATTATATGAATATAAATTTTAGTAGACGAGATGTAAGAATGCGAAATTTTACAGTTTTTTTGAGAAGCTTTGAAATTTTACAATTTTTATTGAAATTCAAAATTTCTCATCTTTTAAAAAACTGCAACATTGTATTTTTTTTATTCAAAATTTTACGAATAACCCACTTTAGGTTTGGCAAAAATATATTTTATCTTTTGTAATTTTGAAAAGGGAGTTTTTTTCCATCTAACACATATTCTTTTTGACTATTCCATTAGGTCCTATTTGATGTTAGAAGACCAAAACACCCTCAATCTCTCTCGCCCCTATTATATTCTGAAATCAAAACCAATCCTATTCCATTGTCATTCCATATTTCACTCCCCAAATCATTCCTTCCCAAAACCATCATCGTTGCAGCAAAAACTCCCAAACCCTAACCCTAGGTTTCACATCGCTTCACTACCATCCTATCGTCATACATCGTCGCCCACAGTTTCCGGCCACTAGTATTCTATTTCGATCCACCACTGTAAACGTTTACATTGATTCGGTATCACCAACTGTGGTTCGTTCCTGGCTGGCCACAATGAGAAGCAAGTGTAAGCACCCATCCTTCTACTCTCTGTTTTTCATTCAATTGAATCTAAATAACTGATGTAAGCATTTACATTACCTGATTATTATTGTTGTTTTTTGTTGTCATATGCTATTGTTTTGTAATTATGGTTCGTTCTTGGCTGGCCATAATGAGAAACAAATGTAAGCACCCATCCTTCTACCCTTTGTTTTTCATTTAATTGTATCTAAGTAATTGATGTAAGTATTTACATTGCCTTATTATTATTGTTGTTTTTTTGTTGTCATATGCTATTGTTTTGTAATAAACTCCCTATATTTCCTCCTTCTGTGAATGTTGCTGTTGGTGATTGTTGATGGTGATCAAATAATTAAAACTCCCAATTTTCTGAATTTTTTCCCTCATCTTTTGGTTCAATGTGAATTCGCACCACTATTGTTGAGTAACGACCAATGTCAACATTTAGATCACATACCTAACTGATGTAAACATTTATATGATTTGTTATCATTGTTGATTTTTTGTTGTCATGTGCTATTGTTGTGTAATAAGCTCATTATTTCCCCTTATTCTGTCAATATTGGACTTGTTGATTTTATTGATTGTTGATGGTAATCAAATAATTAGAACCCCAAAATTTCTTATTATTTTCCCCCATCTTTTGGTTCAATGTAAATTCCTACATAGATGATGTAAATGTTTACATCATCTAGTTATATTTGTTATTTAGTAAACCCCGATGTGAACATTCACATCAAGTGCCTAACTAATGTAAACATTTACATGATCTTCTTATTATTGTTAATTTTTTGTTTTCATTTGCTGTTGTTTTGTAATAAGCTCCCTATTTCTCTCATTCTGTCAATGTTTGATTTGTTGATCTTGTTAATTGTTTATAGTGATCAAATAATCAGAACCCCCCAATTTCTTATTATTTTCTCCCCTCTTTTGGTTCAATGTGAATTCCTACACAGATGATGTAAATATTTACATCATCTGGTTATCATTGTTATTGAGTAACAACCCATGTGAACATCCACACAATGTATCTAACTTTGTCAATTGTTGTTTTATCATGTGCTATAATGTGTTTATGTAAACAATCATGTTACCCACTATCTTTTTGGTTCAATGTGCATTTGGAAAGAAATAATTAGAACCCCCAATGTCCCCCCTCTATTTGGTTCAATGAGAATCAAATTATAATTTGTTGTTGTGGACATTCACATTAGACATATATTATGTGAATGTTCACACCATGTACTTAACTTCTTGTTTATTCATGATTTGTAATGTCCCTATGTGAACATTTACATCGACTATTCACATTCATATTCACCATAATCATTTCACTTTTCACATGACCTATAGTTTGTATTTGTTATCATTTACCATTTGTGACCATTAATAGTAAATTTGTTTCCAATTGAACAAACAGTTGTTGCTTATAGATTTCATGGCAAAAGACAGCTCCACGTCAAAAATGAACTTGAACAAATTGCTAGCCCTCCAAAAAGTGAACATGACAACTACCAATTTAACATCATTAGGTTAGTAAAACTGATGACGAGTACCAAGTTCTCGGATCCTCAGCTGGATTGTTTGAATGAAACGTCATTTTAACAGTTGTTTGATATGTTAAGGACTGGTAAAGTTGACCTCAACAAATGAATGAAATTCAATGATATCGTCGTATGCGTGCTAGAGACGTACAAGGCATCCAAAGACATATTTTACGTTAGCGATAAAAAGATGAATATGAATCTCACATCCTTTGCGATTTTGTAAATATTAGAATACATAGGACAAAAGAACCATAATTAGTTATTTTGATTATGCTTAATAAGACACAATAGTATGTTGTCATAATATTTGCTACCAGAAAGTCAATGTTAATATTCATATTGGTTTATGTTGGTTTATAATTATGTACACATAACTATTAGCTTAATGTGACTAAATTAATTTATTTGATATTTTATTTGTGATGTTAATATTCACATCAATAATCTGATTGTACATAGATGTACATTTCATGTTTGTATACACACAGAAATGATGGTTTGTGGTTAATACAATTTTGATATAGTCATATTTTTAGGGATTGAAAAATCAATGTGAACCTTCACATTGTTATTAGTTGCTTTAAAATTGTGTATACATAATCATTGGCTTAATGTGATTTGTAAGCAATGCAATTTTGATGTGAACTTTAATATCACCATTCCATATTGGTAATTAACACTGTGAAACCATGGTGTCCTTATCTATATTCTAGAATTCATGTAAACCTTCGCATTCGTATGTTTTAGTGTGAACATTAACATCATGTTTGTATTCAAAATGAAAGTTAAGACTTGTGGTTGTGTAATTTGATGCAATGCTAATATGAACCTTAACATCACCTTTATCACAGTGGTAATGAACACAACAAAAACATATTCACCATTTAATATTATAAGAGTGTGTGAATAATATTAACACCAATTGACAACACAATGACAAATTTTCATTTCAAATTAATGTGAATATTAACATCAATTAATGATATGAACATTTACTTCATTTTTATGTTAGAAACATTACCAATCTCAAAAAAATCATTACTACATTGAAATCCAATAACAAAAAATCAAAATCAATGACAATAACAGAATTAGAAATTCAAAAATCTCAATCTCTCAAAAAATAAAAAAAATATCGCCCACATCTTCCTCTGTATCTTCATTATATTCATCTTCATCTTCATCATTATCACTATTATTAACACCTCCTACAATTCCACCATTACACCAATCCAAATCCACCTCATCTCTTTACAATATTATCATTATTATTAACAACCCATGCAATTTCATCATTCCACCAATCCAAATCAAATCAAACCTTATTTGTTAGTACATGTAAACACTCAAGCCTAGGGCTTTATTTGGATTTGAGTTAGAACTCATACTTTTGTTGTCCAAGTGTTGGCTTGGAAAGATGTAAGCCTGTAGGGCATTTAATTTGAGGTTACATGTAATGTTTTTATTTAGTAAGACTCTGATGAATATTATAATGAAATGTTTCTTCTCTAACATTGCATGCTGTTGATATATATAATTAATGGGTTTATTTTTGAGGGCGTTACATTCAATCAATCGACTGAACAAGTTTGTAAGTCATCTTCTCTGTTCCTTCAATTCAAATCCTCCTCTCTTCCTTCGATTTCGGACTGAAATCGTAACTATGGCAAAACAAAACATAGCACAAACTTTGAGTCGTCGTCTTCTCTCCCACAGGAATGAAACCCTATCACAACGAAAACAGAGGGAAACGTGTATATCATTTTTATATGTAATATTTATCAACAATAGATATAAAGGTATAATAGTCCAACAAAAAATATGAATTATGAAAAAGGACCTTATGGAATAAAAATATAAACACATGAGACTAACTAAGTCATAATTTTCCTTTGTGTACTTATTGGGATAAAACACCTTTAAATGGGATTTATCAATAAAAATCTCATTTCTCAAATATAAAAATTAAAAAAATTTGTCATTTTTAGAAAAATCAATTTTTATCATAGTTTTTATTCAATGACTATGAAATTTCTTAATTACTGAAACACAAATATTGTGAAATTTCACATCTTCAGAAATTTGAGAAATTTTTTTCAATAGCTTTAATTTTTTTAATACACAATTTAATGTTCAATATTGATTTTATTTGATAGATATTAACGAGTAAATTTTAGAATATAAATTTTATTAAAAAAAATACAGTAAAACTTATGATTTTTTTTTTAAAAAAAATAAAAATAAACACTAATTTCACAATTCAACAACATTACCACTAAACTGAGTTGGTAACGAAAAAATTAATTTGAATTTTTAATAGATTTAAAAATAGGACTTATCTACTGAGGATACTTACACATTTAGTCTGAGATTTTAAAAAAAATATTTATTTAAACATGAGGGGGTGCTTAGAATCGAATGGGGTTAGGTGTACAGAAGAAGAGGGGAGTACTCATAGATATGGGAAAGGTGTAAATCTATATATCTATCTATATACTATACTAGCCTATCACCCGTGCTATGCACGAGATAATTACAGATATTTATATTTGTTTTAATTTTTTTAATATATAAATTATGTTTTTAAAGATTTTTTATAAAAATAATTTAACAATTTTATCACTAACCATAGTGTACAGGAGAAATTGAAAAGGCTACTGCAGTAACTATGCACAGGCTGTATCTATAATTATTTGTATGAGAGGATTTTAAATGTTAATCAGAGATTTTGACCAAATCAATAAACGCAGGCATGTGGATTGAAAAAAGTTAATAAATGCTGATAAGGGGATTTTGACTAAATCAATAAATGCTGAGTTTTTTTTTTTAAATCAAAAATTTAGAAAATTAAGATTGAAAAATTGGAGCTCCCACAAGGCTTGGGGTTTAGAAACCCCCTTTTTCTTAATATATTTACAATTATATATATATATGTAAATTGCGATTTTTTAAATTTTTTTTAAATGTCTTCTTTTTTTCCTTTTTTATATTATATTAAAGTTTAATATTTTGATAATAATCATATGTGTTGGACTTTTTAAGAATTTTTTTTTTATGTTTGTTCTTAATGCATTAAAGTGTTATTATGAGGGATAATTATCATATATGTTGTGACTTTTCAAGGAATTCATGTTTGTTGGATTTCAAAGAATTTTTTTTATGCTTGTTCTTAATGCATTAAAATGTTATTATGAGTGTAAGACTTGGGGGTTGGGAGAAGTTAATAAATGCTAAGCTTTTTTTTTCATCAAAAAATCAGGAAATTTAGATTGGGAGATTGGAGCTCCCACAAGGCCTTGGAGCTCCCACAAGGCCTTGTGGGAGCTCCAATCTCCTAATCCTAATTTTCTAATTTTTTGATTTTTTTAAAAAAAAACTCAGCATTTATTGACTTCTCCCAACCAACCCAACCTCAACATTTATTGACTTCTCCCAACCCATAATCTCTTTTGACTTCTCTTATAAATATTGCAACACCCTTTTCAATTTCTCCCATACACTATGGTTACATAAAAAAAAAGAAAAAAAGAATTTAGCTATAAATCAAAAAAAGATATAATATCTAAATTTGAATTATGATTTAATAATATAATTATGTATTTTTTTTATGTATATCTATCAAAATTTTAAATCACTTAATGAGAAAAATTAATCAATTTTTCAAAATTATTGATTTTTAATTTACAAAATAGATTAAAAAAAACTATTGACTAATTTATTTATTTAATAACAAAAATATTTCATAATCTCTCCCTCCTAATCTCTCTCACAAATTTTCAAAACAAAATATTAAAACTTGCATTCATTTTCTCTTCCCCAAAAAATCAGATAGTATTTTTTATTAAAGTTGTAGATCCTAACCCAATCTCAGCATTTATTGACTTCTCCCAACCCACAATTTCTTTTGACTTCTCTCATAAATATTGCAACACCCTTTTCAATGTCTCCCACTATGGTTATACACACACAAAAAAAAAAACACACACACACACAAAAAAAAAAAAAAAGAATTTAGCTATAGATCTCAAAAAGATATAACATCTAAATTTGAATTATGATTCAAAAAAAAAAAAATTTTAAAACTTGCATTCATTTTCTCTTCCCCAAAAAATCAAATAGTATTTTTTATTAAAGTTGTAGATCCCAGCCCAACCTCAGCATTTATTGACTTCTCCCAACCCACAATCTTTTTTGATTTCTCTCATAAATATTGCAAC
>NW_021027619.1:750345-800403 GCF_004153795.1 Camellia sinensis | reverse complement strand
TGGTAGTCATCATATCTGCCCAGTCGACCTAACTGACACAACCGAACTAGGGATGGAAGTTGACGCCGGAATAGCACAACCCCTAGCAGAAAGCACTCGATCAGAATCCAAGGCAGACCAGACTAAAGACTGCAAGGAAGAAACAGACCAAGACTCACCAAAAGTACCATCAGAAGGCGAGGGGCAGACAGCAAGCATGGACCTTGAAGAAAACACCATTCTTGACCCCATGACATCATCTGACCCCTCCACTTGCTGGAAGTTGTTCGTTGGAGAGATGTGGAAGCTCTTTGTGGATGGAGCATCCAACTGGCATGGTGCCGGACTCGGCATAGTCCTCATCTCACCAGACGACCTAGTTGTAGAGCAAGCAATCAACCTTGGCTTCCCAGCATCAAACAACGAAGCAGAGTACGAAGCGCTTCTCGCAGGACTCAAATCAGCATACTACATGAAGGCCACCGAACTAATGGTCTACAGCGACTCACAGCTGGTGGTAACCAAATTTCTGACGATTATGAAGCAAATGATGATAGGATGGCCAAGTACCAAGAATTGGTCAGAACAGAGATCAAGAAATTTGTAGTAAGGATAGAACAAATCGGCAGGGAGGAAAACAGCAGAGCAGACGAACTAGCAGGCTTCACGTCAATGGCAGATACCTCCATACCTCATCCACTACTGATCGACTACCTACCAAGACCAAGCATAGAAGACCCCGAAGCAGAAGATGTATGTTGCGCAGAATTAGGCCCCTCTTGGATGGATCCCATCATCCTGTTCTTAAAAGACGACATCCTACCAGAAGAGAAAAAAGAAGCCAACAGAATAAGAGCAAAGTCGCAGCGATTTTGGCTCTCCCCATCCTTGGCATTATACAAGAAGTCGTTCGCAAGACCTTACCTAAAGTGTGTTCATCCCAGCAAAGTGGAAGCATTCTTGTTCGAAATACACGAAGGGGTGTACGGAAGCCATCAAGGAGGAAGATCGCTAGCTTACAGGGCCATTTCGCAAGGATACTGGTGGCCATATATGCAGGCAGACTCGGAAAAATATGTGAAGAAGTGCGAAAAATGCCAGAAATTCGCACATCAAATACATCAACCAGCTAGAGAACTCCTACCATTAACTAGCCCATGGCCTTTCGCAATGTGGGGCTTAAACATAGTTGGACCACTTCCAACAGCACCCGGCAACAGGAAGTTCTTTCTCGCAGCAACAGACTACTTCACAAAGTGGGTGGAAGCAGAAGCATTGGCATCAATCAAAGAAAAAGATGTGAAGAAGTTCGTTTGGCAGAATATCATCACTCGGTTTGGCATACCAAAAGCCCTAGTCTCAGACAACGGCACTCAGTTCGACGGTAGAATCTTCAGAGGCTTTTGTGAAGAGTACAAGATAGAGTTCTACAATTCTACACCGGCATATCCTCAAGCAAATGGCCAAGCAAATGAACAGAACGGGAGCTAAACCCTCCCGGTGTGGAGCATTGTAGACCTCAGTTTCAGGCCCATAGCCGAGCTACTCCACCGCACTTCTCCAGCCGCACTTGAAGAATAAATCCTTTGCCCCCTCGCATTGCGGAATATAGAGGCCCTCCGCCTCTTTGAAACCTGCGGCGTTGGCATCACCGATCTTCTTCTTTAAATCGGCTATTTCGGTGTCTTTTTTGCCTTCGAGTTTGGCCAACTCGCGCAAATATTTATCTTTCACCGTTATTGTAATTTTTTGTTTTTCAGTTTCAGTCGAGCTAACAAGTCTTACGGAATGGAAGCAGTAATCCCACTGGAAGTTGGCCTCCCCACAATTCGAAGCGAAAATTTTGATCCAGACTTGAATGAAGAAGCTATAACATTGGAACTCGACCTTGCAGAAGAAAGAAGAGAAAGAGCACTGATTCACATTGCCTCATACCAACGAGAGTTAATCAGAAAATACAACAAAACAGTGCATCCAAGACAATTCAAGATTGGAGATTGCGTACTGCGCAAAGTGATGGGAAACACCTTGATACCAGGAGATGGCAAGTTAAGGCCAAACTGGGAAGGTCCTTACAAAGTGGTTGGGTTAGCAGGCAAAGGGGCATACCACCTAGAAGACAAGGACGGCAAAGCAATCCCTAGGCCATGGAACACGGCCAATCTCAAGTTATTTTACTTTTAGCTTTTCTCTTTCAAACATGTGTAATTTTTTTTTCTTTCCTCAATAAAACAAGCGATTCTTTTCAACATGAGTTGTTCTCTGTAAAAGTTAGCTTTAATAAAGTTTAGGTACATTGCGAACATTTTATTCTAAGTTGGTTGGAAAAACTAACTTAGAGGTTGGCTGGAATAAACCAACACCCCTCCTAAGCCCAGGATAAGGATCCAGGCTGCAAGACGTTTGGTCGGAATAACCAAACATTTTATTCTAAGTTGGCTGGAAAAACTAACTTAGAGGTTGGCTGAAATAAACCAACACCTCTCCTAAGCCCAGGATAAGGATCCAGGCTGTAGGACGTTTGGTCGGAATAACCAAACATTATTCTAAGTTTGCTGGAAAAACTAACTTAGAGGTTGGCTGGATTAAACCAACTCTTTGTACTCTTCAGCCAAAGTATGGGTATGGTTGAAGAATGGTTGGCTAGATTAAACCAACTCTTAGTGCTCTTCAGCCGAAGTATGGGTATGGCTGAAGAGTGGTTGGCTGGATTAAACCAACTCTTAGTGCTCATCAGCCAAAGTAAGGGTATGGCTGAAGAATGGTTGGCTGGATTAAACCAACTCTTTGTACTCTTCAGCCGAAGTAAGGGTATGACTGAAGAGTGATTGGCTGGATTAAACCAACTCTTAGTGCTCTTCAGCCAAAGTAAGGGTATGGCTGAAGAATGGTTGGCTGGATTAAACCAACTCTTTATACTCTTCAGCCGAAGTATGGGTATGGCTGAAGAGTGGTTCGCTGGATTAAACCAACTCTTAGTGCTCTTCAGCCAAAGTAAGGGTATGGCTGAAAAGTGGTTGGCTGGATTAAACCAACTCTTAGTGCTCTTCAGCCAAAGTATGGGTATGGCTGAAGAGTGGTTGGCTGGATTAAACCAACTCTTAGTGCTCTTCAGCCAAAGTAAGGGTATGGCTGAAGAATGGTTGGCTGGATTAAACCAACCCTTTGTACTCTTCAGTCGAAGTAAGGGTATGACTGAAGAGTGGTTGGCTGGATTAAACCAACTCTTAGTGCTCTTCAGCCAAAGTAAGGGTATGGCTGAAGAATGGTTGGCTGGATTAAACCCACTCTTTGTACTCTTCAGCCGAAGTATGGGTATGGCTGAAGAGTGGTTGGCTGGATTAAACCAACTCTTAGTGCTCTTCAGCCAAAGTAAGGGTATGGCTGAAGAATGGTTGGCTGGATTAAACCAACTCTTTGTACTCTTCAGCCGAAGTATGGGTATGGCTGAAGAGTGGTTGGCTGGATTAAACCAACTCTTTGTACTCTTCAGCCGAAGTATGGGTATGGCTGAAGAGTGGTTGGCTGGATTAAACCAACTCTTTGTACTCTTCAGCCGAAGTAATTATGTCGGCTAAAGAGTGGTTGGCTAGTGAGCATAGTTAGTTTAACCAGCTAAAACCGAGATAACAAACCGTGATAACAGTTGGAAGTAAAAAGATCATGGTAAAATCATTACAAGTACAAACATACAGATCAACCGAAATAAGAGTTCAAGAAATTTTTCATTCATCAGAAAGTAAATACAAAGGAGAGGCCATAGCCCGGTTACAAGAGCAAAGAAGTAAACAAAAAAAAGAGAAGTACAAAATCAAGAAAAAAGGTCTTTAATTTCGGCATCAATGTCAACTTGAACGCCGGTTGCAGATGGAGCATCCGTCTCAGTAGCAACTGGCAGAACGATATCAGTCGATGGCTCAACAGTCAGGTCTTCCTCCGTTGCCTCCAACCGAGCTGACTGATCGTTGACTTGCGCGTTGACTACCGGAATAACAGTTTGTTCGTTTTCATCGTCTGAATCATCTGAATCCTGCAAGAATTGTTCTTGGACCGAAGCAGCATATTCCGCAAGCGAGGCCCGAATGAAGTACTGTGGAGCATTGTAGACCTCGGTTTCAGGCCCACAGCCGAGCTGCTCCACGGCACTTCTCCAGCCGCACTTGAAGAACAAATCCTTTGCCCCCTCGCATTGCGGAATGTATAGGCCCTCCGCCTCTTTGAAACCTTGGGCGTTGGCATCACTGACTTTCTTCTTGAGTTCAGCTATTTCGGCGTCTTTTTTACCTTCGAGTTTGACCAACTCGTGCAAGTACTTGTCTTTCACCGTTGCTGCAATTTTTTGTTTTTCAGCTTCAGCCGAGCTAACAAGACCGGTCAAGCGACCGTTCTCGAACTGTAGCTCGGTTATCTGCTTCTTGGCACGCTCAAGCTCGGCTGTCTTTGCCTCGGCTTTAGCCATGGCCTGCCTCGTCGTTTTCTTGAGCTCCAACACTTTCTTATGTGCAATGTTGTTCTTCTGAATGGCCTGCAAAAGTAGTAACTCTTTTTAGCCGAACTGACAGTTGGGAAAAGTTAGACAAAGAAAAGGGAGAGCCACTTACTAGGATCATTGACTTTGTTGAAGACCGGATGGCCTTCAGTTCGGTGTTTAGTTGCTTTTGGTGGTGCTCCATATCTTTGGGGAGGCACACACTCTTGGCCAGGTTGAAGGCCAACTGGTGATCCTTATCAGCAACAACCGTGTCAGAGTCTTGGATATCTCGGCTGTTGAAGGTAAGTTTTGGTACCCAGCTAGTGGTAGTTCGGTCAGAAGGCTCCGGTTGGGGGCTCGGTGGCGGGCTCGTTGGAAGAGCAGTTTCGTCTTCATCAACCAAGCGTTGTTCAGTTTCGGTAGTCCGGGCGCGCTTGGTTCGGTGGGATGAGGACGGTTGTTGCGTAGGAAGGGCCACCACCGCTTCTTGGGTTTGACTTGATGGTGGTATTTCGGCCCTGTTGGTCTCGGTTAAGAGGGCCCTGACCCTGTTTCTTTTAGCCATTTCTTCTTCGGCAGTTAGTGGAATTAGTCTGATTTGTGGTAAGGTTGGGTCCGGCTCTGGTGCGTCTTCAAGAAGAAAATCAGTCACTCTGGCTTTTCGGCGACCACTGTATCTGTAGGTCGGCTCGAACTTTAGCAATTTGGCCCAACTACGTTTTGGATACCGTAGTGCGGCGCGCAAAGTAGCTAGGTTTGGGTAGCTGTATAAGGAATGAAGGTGGGCAGAATCTGCGAAAGAAGACAACTGTTAGTTCGGTTGAAAGTTTGAAAAACTGAAATATCATAAAGCAAGCAAGAAAACCGAAGTAAGTATACCGGGTTCTCCTTTTTTCTAATTTATACGTCGGCCAGGAATCTGGGCTTGATGATCCTCAAAGTTCCCAGACACCTAGAAAAAATCATCGTCGTTTAAGTCTTTGTCCGGTGTGTGTTTTATTATCTTCTCTCGGCGACGTCGTATTCTTAAATAGTAGACCCACCCATCTTCTTTTGAACCAATGGAGTATTGGTGGAAGATTTCGGCTAGGCCAAGGTTTAGTCCGGCTTGGCGGTTCAGTTCGGCTATTCCCATTATGATGCGGTATGAATTGGTGGATAGTTGGGTAGGGCATAGTCTAGTTTTCCTAAGAAACTCGCAAATTAAAGGTTGGACTGGAAATCGTAGTCCGGTCTCGATTATGGACAAAAGGGTGAAAGGAACAAGGCCTTCATTGTCCCAAGGAATGACATCTTTTTCGGCTAAAATCAGGTGGACGTCATCAGGTATATTGTAGTCTTTTCTGAATTCGGCTAGGCCGCCTGGAGTGTCTACTAGATACCTATACTTCCCCATTTATTGTATAAATTATGAATAATTTAGATCGGTGCAAAAGTTATGCTCAGTAGTTCGATTGAGCGCACGAAAGAGTGCCTGGGCAACCTAAGTCTGCAAAGTAGAAAACAAAGGGGTTAAGCACAGATCATTGGACCGTGCTACAAAATAAAAGTAAAAAATAGGAGCCCTACTTCGGCTTTGTGGACAGGTTCTATCTCGGTTCAGCAAAATGGCTTGGTAGCTCGGATTGAGCATAGGGTTCGCAAGATCGGTTTTTGTATAAGCGGTTGGTTATCTCGGTATGAACTTAGGGTTTTGTTACTTCGGTTGAAGCCTTAGGGGGCAGCTTTCTGGTGCAGTTTTGGTTTTAGACACTAAGGAAGTGGCTTAGCTCCAAAGAAGGCTTAGCTCGGTTTTGAAGGCCGACGGTCCCCTAGTTTACTAAGTTCAAACACTCTCGTTCGGTGAAGTTCTATCTCGGGTAAAGGTGAATCCAGGAGTTGGAACTTCGTTGGAAACTACTGTATATTTCTACGACGTTCTAGTTCGTTATTGTCTATTGATCTTACATATAAGCATAAACAGTATTCCTAGTTCGGGTTGCATCATGATTTTGGATCAAAGACTAGTCTTCTACAGGATATTGCATACACGCATGAGTTCTGTAAAGTTTTTCCAGTAAAGTACAGGGCAAAGCAAATGGAAAGAATATGTTTTGCAAAAACACACGAAACAAACTACATGGAAGTAAATAAAAGCAAAGAAAGATAGATGGATTCCAGTTGCTTACCAAACGAAGACGTAGAAACACTGAAGATGGAAAAATGGCAGCAAAGTCACAGTCTCTTCAAGTGCAACGGAAGAACAGCAAGAACACAGGGTGGAGAGAGAAGAGATGTAATAGTAGAGTGGTTAATCCAAAATATAGAAGGTGTTTTGTGTAAAAGAAGGAACGAAAGAGAAAAAGCGGGAACTGTTCAAATTTTTCGTAGTACGAGGGCGGCGTGACAGCTGCCCACAGCCTATCAGAGCCTGCCACGTGTCATTGGGAAGGGAAGCGTTACAATCGCTGTGATTGAAGAGACGTTTTGACCGGACAAGTAGAGCCTGGAGTGAAATAAGCTCGGCCGGAAGGCTAAAGAGTTTTTAGCTCGGCTGGAGAGGCTAAATGGTTTTTTTAGCTCGGCTGGAAAGGCTTGAAAACTTTAGCTCGGCTGGTAGACAGGTAATCCCAATCATGCTGTGCAGATGGAATTAAGGGGCAATTGAGAGGGTAATTTTGGTGAAAATGGGGCCGAGCTATGAGATGGACTTTATGGCCCAAAGTACGAAGGACTGGGTAAAAAGGCCGAAAAGTTACTTCGGCCCAAGAGAGATAAAGTTACTCCGGCCCAAGAATTGTAAAGTTACTCCGGTCCGGAAGCAACTTGGAGTTAGGCCGGTCTCAAAGTTAGTCCGGTCATGACGTATTGTGGTTAGAACGGTCAAAACCTTGCTACTCGGTAGCTCGGTCTAAACATACCATGATTTGTACATGAAAGAACCGAGATAGGGAGTAGAAAAGAAAGAACCGAACTAAGGATAATTCGGCCTACTCTGTGGCTCAGCATAGCCAGTATTATTTCGGTCATGTGGTAGTTCGGCCATGGTAAAAACCATCTCAATTGGTTTAAGCAGTGAGGGGGGTGTTGAAGGATAAGCATTATCTTTCAGGAGTATGAATCCTAGGAGGACTCTGCATGGAGAAGTAGAAGTCCTACTAGGATTGTGCCACACGAAACTTATAAAAGCTCACAAACATCACCTTGGAGGAGGTAACACACAACTTTGCTTTCTGAATTCACAGAGCTTTTGTCTATTTGTCAAGCTTACTGACTTAGGCATCAGAGAGGTTTCCGGCACACACCCGCCGGCTAGCTCACGTTTGTGTTTTCAAGTGATAAAGCGACGTCGTACGGAGGAGCACGGACTTGATCAACAGGATTATACGAGAAGGTTTATTTCTTTCCCGTACAGTGTGATTAAATAATATAAATAGATTCATATTTAGGAATTAAAAATTTCGGAACCAGATACGAACTGGAGATTACAAGAAGATTGAACAGAAATACATAATGAAATAAAATAGCAAAAAGGAAAGAAACCGAAACCTGCACTAGACAGTTTCCTTAAAACAGATTCGCCGCCTCATTGGTGGGGTGCTGGGGGTTCTTCGATGTTTGTCTCCCAGGATATGACGGTTAGACCGGCTATAGTAATGCACTTACTGTGTAGCTTCGGTGAACAAAACTCACAGTAGGAAAAAAAATTGGAATTTTGGAAGAACACAAAGATAACAAAAATTCTGGTGTTGAAACTGAAGGAGAAGGGTCTCTTTTTATACACATGGAGGGAGAGAGGAAGAGGCTCCCTTACAACAAATGTATGATTTAATTTCTGCAAACCGATGGATCAAAATCCATCATGAATAGAGGAGTTACTAGCTCTATTAAACACGTGATTTGTGTGTATATTCCTGCAGCCCACAGATCTAGCTTGGCTTAAAAAGATTAAAATAGGTGGGCCCAGCTCAACACTCACTCAATCCAATCCAATAAGCCTCAAGCCCAAGCCCAAGATCCAAGATCCATAATCCAAGATCCATGACCCACGTCTATAATCAATGTGGGATAGAAGGTTCTACACCTTTTTCAACATCTCTTTCATGAGACCAAATTAATGAGTCAATTTCTCATTCAAATCTGAATTGTTTTTGGTTATTCTTTTTGTGGTGTAAAGATTTCACTACAAAGAATTTGAACCCACTTTAACCCACCTCAATTGAGAATTGACACCCACTTTAATATTGCATTAAAGTCACTAAAAAATAATTATTTTTTAATAATCCCCCACATGAATAAAAATTGACCGAGTAATGACAAACGGACAACGCTTTACAACAAAGACTCGAAGAGAGAGTGCAATGGAATAACTGGTTTTGAACCCTTCTTAGTGAAGTGTGTCGGATTTTTTGGCTACCCAGTGAACACGAAGTCTTGAACTATGTTGTCGTTTATGTAAACCAAGACAACAGACCTCACACAGGTATTACTCTAACCATCGTTCTGTTCTCACTGTTGTGTCCGGTTTGGCCCTGGAACACTAGCTTGGTTTAGTGAGTGGTTTAAAGAATTCGGCCTTGTCAATTCTTATAGAAGCGGCCCCACTTCACACTTACATAGGTGACTCTACTTGAGTATCCTGCTATACTTAGCTCAACAGCTCAACACTCTAGAGTCATTAAAAGCTCAGCTTAACCTCTACACTTGTAGGTATCACTCATAAAAGAATGACTGGAGGTTTACCCTCCTTAGTGACATACCACCGTTACATGCAATTAGGTTGTCCCATTGAACCTAGAAAAATGTATATATATATATATATGTACACATCCACGATAGACATGTCAATTTTATGTACAAAAGAAAACATCAATTAAAACCAGTCAAACAAAAAGACCTCAAAACAAAACTATTACATTTGATCACAATGTCGAAAGGGTGAATGCCCCACCACCCAAAAGCCTTCAAGCTTGACTAATAAGAACCTCGAAGTGAGGCACGACAGTTGACTTGACAAAACAAGGCTCAAGTCGGAGCCGCTAAGTCCGGTCCGGTGCTTGATCACCTACATTTATATATTAAAACAATGAGCTAGGGCCTAGTGAATAACAATTATGTAAAGGGGTTTTTGAATGATATCCTTGTAACAATTTCAAACAGTCAGTTCACAAAGCAGTATTTCATACATTTCAGAATCATATGCATTTCAAAGTCATAATGAAATCATAGTAGTCATACGTGGTACATCCAATATCAGAACAATACAGTAGGCCATAAAGATGAAGTAGTCGTATATGATGGCCATCAATACAGGAAACAGAAGTTCCAAGAATTGGAACTGACAGAGATCTTTGTAACAGTAACAGTGAACAGCAGTAGCAACAGATGTTATGGATGCCACGAATACAGTTCATAAAATAGGAAAATCATTCATGCAGTGAACATTATCGTTTCAGAAACCGAACTTGATAATATCATTTAGAAAATAATTAGAATTTGAATATAGCTTTACAACATTGTTACTCACAGTTGGCTCCTTGAAACATGTGGTTAGGATGCGGTGTTTGACCTACACAGACACATGCAAGCACAACAATTTAAAAATATATTCCATCTATTCAATTGGTTCATAACCTATCCGTTACGTATTCCCTAAAGTGTTCCTGTTCGATCTTCCATTTCTTTTGTGGTCCTGAAATGCATATGCATATGAAAAACACTTGAAAGCCATGCAAACAGGGGCCTGGAAGTCAAAAAATGGAAAGAAAACAAAATCGAGCCTGCCCTGTTGGCCGCACATGCGGTGGCCTTGGCCACATTAGCGGTGCCAAAACAGAATGCATTTTAAGCAGAGGAGGGCTAGGCAGTCGTGCGGTGGCCTAGGCCGCTCGAGCGGTCTAGGTGGAGTTGCAGTCCGAAATTTTGCTGAAAAATTGAACTTTTCCCTTTTACAAAACCAACTTCAATTTCATGAAAATCAAGGCCCAAAACCCTCAAAAATACATTCGATTTCACATTTCTAACCTCCAACAAAATCATAACTTAAAAAAATAAGATTCATTTTGTCATTTACAAGATCAAAAGCTTGAATTTAAGAAGAAAATCAAGAATCATGCATATGGGGAGTTCCAAGTTCAAAATCCAAGGAGATCTCCTCCTCAAATCTCAAAACTCATACAAGAAGCAAGGAATTAAATATGCATAATGCCATGTATGTCAATGATATGAGCTTAATTCTTTCACTTCTTCAATTTATGTTCATATTGAGTCTCAACTCTAAATCTTCCCACCAAAACCCTTACTTTATCATGCATTCATTCCAATCCAAACCAAATTCTAAGGGATTATGAGTGTGGTAGCTCAATTCAAGAAAGTAACGGAGAACCAAATATGGAATGAATGCATTACATTTTTATGTTCATAATGCCAAATTTTTAGCCCAAATGATAATGCAACAATCATGGCTCTCTTAAAGGAAAACCAAACATAACTTCCCGTACTTGCATTACATAATAATAATAGTTCCTCATGTGATATTACATTGATTCAACAACAAGTAAATAACCAAATAAGCACCCCCAAGGGTTTACAATCTTCCAAGGCTTAAGCCCGGTACATAAAATGGTTATTCAAAGCCACACATACATAGCCCTTGGCTTACAAATAGGATCACAGCAAATGAGAACTTTAGTGCTCTCAACACACACATTTCCACGCCCTTAATTAGGCGGATTCACTACGTCTTTTCTTGCACAAAAATCCGGTAGGGTAAGCATAAAACTCAGTAGGAAATCCTTAACAAAGTATATACATTTTATACAAGTCTTAAGAGATGAATGAACATGCCATGCCATGCTTTTTTGAAAATAAAACACATCTTCATCTTTTAAAAACCATCATGCTCAATGATGTTATGCAACTTCAGCTGTTCAAAATTTATCAATTTAATTAAAGGGGGCGGTAAATACAACTCTTGTAATCCCTAGGTCGGTGTCTGCAAGTAGACTATACGAGTACTACCAATTGTTATTTTTACCGGTATTAACTGGAATGCTCGACACCTATCCGCGCTACTTTCTGGTTTTTCACCAAGGACACTCAGGCCAACTTAAATAATTTCATCTACACCACCTATCAAGACTTATCACCGTATTTACTCCAAAACCATTTTATGAAAACCCATTTCCCAACATTCTTTTCTCAATGCAAATTTTCAAAGCTTAACATAGTCCAATGAATTGAAATGCCAATGTATGCTTAATAATGCAATACAACATTACTTCCATATTCAATTGTTCCACACAATATATCATTCTGATCAAAATTCTCAATCCTCTTTTCAACACAATTCCACAAGATGAATGTATATATATATATATATATATACTTTTATATCCAATTCATTCAAGAGAATAACGTAATTCCCATATTTCGAGCAATCTCAACAATTTAGTCAATTCAAGACTAAATCAACATTTTGACAACAATTTTCAAAATAAAAAACATTTCTCATTTTTTTCACAAAATTCGTCATTTATATATAAATAAACAATTTTCAAAACGTCCATTTATTTTGGTACACAAAATAAATATGACAACATCTTCCAAGGATTTTCAACATCTTTCAAAGAAAAGACCCGATTTCTAGGTTTTTTCACCAAAATCATTCATCTCCAAGATATTTAGAAGAATCTCCCCAAAATCATCTTTTTTAAATCAATATGGTTCAAGACCTTCAATTTCTATTTTAAAAGGAAAAGAAATTAAACCCTCTTTCAAAATCACTGATCTTCTTGAAATCAACAATCAGTTTCTTAAAGCTAATCAAAGGTTGATTTCGAAAGTCATCTAGATCTTGCAAAAATATATATATAACTCTAAGAAAAATCCCTACCTCAAGTTTTGAAGAAGAAATGAGATGAAATCTCCAAAATCAACGGTGTCGAAACTCGATCTTCACCGCACACAACGAAGCCCTCGAGATGATAACCAACTTTGGTAAAGAACGTATGTCTAAATCCCAATGGATTTGGAGAAATCAAAGAGAGAAGATGACTTCTAGAAAGAGAAGCTCCCGATCTGGAATTTTGGAGAGTTTTAGAGAGAGAGAGGACTGAAAAAGAGATATGAAATATCAGATTCACAAACTGATATAACATGGTCCGTTCGAGCGTGGAATGCCCCGCTCGAGCGTTAAATACACTAACCCAGTACTTTTGTAGACATGTCAAACTTCTGAAACCAAACATTCTCCTCTTGAGCACATAAACGGCCGCTCGAGCGGACAAGCGACTTCGAATGCATTTTGCGTTTTTATTTTGGGGGCGCTGCCCCTTAACCTCGCCAAGGCGCTGCCCTAGGACCCGCCAAAGGGTGCTGCCCCCTGGACCCCCGCTAGCTGACCGGGCAGCTCGACCCTCGACCGGCCCAATCGAAGTGGCAAAACATGTAAGAAGGATCGAAACCGGATTCGCTACAATTAAATAGATAGGTGACACATGTATAGATAGTGAGGCATTTGAGCAGATAGTTGCATTGATATGTAACACATGTATACATTTGAATAAATAGTTTGGACATTTGAATATATAGTTTGACAAATAGTTACATTGATAAGTGACACATGTACACATTTGAACCGGTCATTTAATCTCATAAATTATGATAGATCATTTAAAAAAAAAAAATCGTATTTTCAAATTTAAGTGACAATACATAATCAAATTTGATGTAGCAATATGATATGTGATTTGTGCTTGTGTAAACATAGGGGGCCTAGTATTGTATGAAAAATAGAAGGCTTAATTACTAGCTGGTCCTACTTTTTAGACTTATTACCCACTAGTTCTTGACTTAAAGTCTTATGTACATATAAGTCTTGTCCCATATGTTTTCTTTTTCCTTTTTTATCCTTGAGTGTTTTGTGTTGCCCTAAATAATATTTTTTTCTTTCTCTTTCTCTTTGTGTCGTCTCTTTCTCTCTACCATTTCTCTCTCTCTCTCTCTCTCTCTCTCTCTCTCTATTCTCTCTCTCTTCATCTCCACCATTTTTTCAAAAACTTCACACAATTATTGGCCACTACCATTGTTGCCATCTACTACCACCGTTGTGATCTACTGCCACCACTATCGTCACCGTTTACCACCATCGTTGTCGTTTGGTCGCCGCAATGGTTCATTAATTATCACCACCGACGATGTATACACCACCACCACCATCTTAGAACCACCACCACCATCTTATATCCGCCACCACTGTTGCATTTCTACCTCCACCATCGCAAATCTACACTCCATCGTTGTAGATCTACGCTTTGCCGTTGCCAATCTACATTTTGCCATCACCGATCCACTTTTACCATAGTTGATCTATACCGATCTAGTTGTTTTAAGTGATCAAATCGATTCTAAAAAGTGGTTACTTTTTCAGATCTTGCCCATCTCTCTCTCTCTCTCTCTCTCTCTCTCTCTCCTCCTTCCTCCCTCTCTTTTTAACTAGATTTGTTGCAAATTTGATTCGGATTCAAATTTTTTTCAGTAATAAATTTATCAATCTCTCTCTCTTTATTTCACACTTTTCTTCTTCTTCTTCTATGTATGTAAGGAATGATGGATTATAAGTGAATATTAGTAAGATTGAGTGAATAAGATTTTTCGTTTGTAATTTTTTTTATTTTTGTACAATTGATCAACTATAAATTTATTATTGACAAATTATGAGTGATTTTATTAGTGATTGTTTTAGTGATAAATTTATCACTGAATATATTTTTGATTAGTTTATTAGATTAGTCTCTGTTACTTTTTTATGTGCATATGTCTATGTGTGGTTGTATTTTTGTGAGTGAATAAGTAGATAAGTAAATGATAGTGAGTGTGTGTGTGTATGTAAATGTGAGTGAGTGTGTAAGAATGAATGACTAAGGGGTTGTTTGGGGTGCCCTAAATAAGTGTACTTTTTGTCTTTTTAGATTAAAAAGTTGAGGTTGAAAATACGAATGTTTGGGTTAACTTTTTGACTTTTTATAAAAAAATGTGTATTAAAAAATTGTATAAATTAATGTGTAGGGAAAAATTAGTATTGAGAGTTGTGCAGTCGTAATTGTTGACTTTTGGTGAATAGTGATAATTTTTTAACTTTTTGAGTAGCTTTTTGACTTTTTGACTTTTTTGAGACTTCCCAAACTTGGCCTTAGTTTGTGATGACAATAGCGATTTGATGATAGATGTTTATTTTTGTTGAAAAAAAATCCAAAAAAATGTCGTCGGAAACTATTATCGGAGGTGGGCGCCGGAAACTATCACAGGAGATGATCATTGGCGGTCAGAGATGATCATTGGCGGTCGGAGATGATGAAGATGGGTAGCAAGCAAGTTGCTGGGTAGCGGGTTTTGGTCTAGTGTAAAATTTGAAAAATGAGGTGATAATATTGGATAAGGACCTAGTAGGTATTAAGTTGTTGAATCAGGATTGTCCCATAACTCTCCCAAAACAAAACGAATTGGTTATGTAATCTCATGCTATATATAAGGATTGGCATTGAGCCAAATTGAGTCGTAGAAACGATATCCAAATTTATTCATAGGATAAGCTTTTATTTTTTTATTTTATCATTATTATTTTTTTTAACAGATTAGCCCAAACCTTATTCTAGAATCTTAGGGCACAAGGTTTTTAAAAGCTTGTTGGATTGGATTCGAATGCATTCGATTCATGAATTAATCCTGTCAATGTAATTTATATCTATCACAACTTATCATATCATATTCAAGTTTGTCAAATACAGATTTGTTGAATTAGGCCAAGACCGAATCTGAATTACATCTAATTTGATGGCATCCTTAAAATTAGACTATCCGATCGCCAATTCTACCTCTCTAAAGTCACCATTCAATTGTCAAGAAAAGAAAATATAAGAGAATTAATTTTTTCATTTTTTTTCTATGTTCAGTTAATAAGAAAATTATGAAATTCATATTTTTAACTTTCTCATTAAGATACGTTTTTTCCTTAAAATGTGTACTACAAAAAAAAAAAAAATGGAAAAACAAAAATTCTTTTTTCTGTCACTTTACCACATTATTTTCTGCAAACAACTTTCTTACAAGTAAACAGAGCCTAAAAAAAAAAAATAATTAGGTTAAGATAGAACAAAAGAATGGGACAATGATACCTCTCCTTGTATTTTTAGACACAACACAAAAATAAATTAAAAAATAATTTTTTTTTTGTTGTTTTTGTTGCAGATAAGAATTAATTATGTTTTACATTTCTATAACAGTAACATTTTGATATTTGTATTACCATTATTGAATTGAGATGGGGTTTGACTATGAGCCCGTTAGGCCTTGTTTGTGAGCTTACTATTTTAATAATTTTTTGACTTTTTATGAAAAGATATGTAAAAAAGTAGAGAGAGTGATGTGACGACTTATAGTTACTTTTTGACTAAAATATTTAGTCCCCAAATGAGGCCTAAGAGCATCTTCATCTAAAATTTCAAAATTTGGTATGTTAAATTTTTTTTTTTGAAAACTTGGGTAACACATATGTCAATTTGATATGAAAGCTCTCCACTCGATATGTTAAATATATTATTATATTATTTTTAAAATTTAAGCTCTCTAAACATTCCCCTCTCAGGACGACCATTCTAAACTATTGAGGTCATCCTCCAGGACATCCCCCAAGATAACCACCTTTTGTCAACAAATTGTGCCATTGGATGCTTTAATTGAAGGCAAAAAAAGAAAAAAAGGAAAAAGGCATCCAAGGGTCTTCATGTCAAAATTGGCATGAAGGAAATTGATACTTAATATCAAAATATGACTGTTGAACTATCACATCAGATTAAAGTATCGAATAGAGGTGTTTTTATAAGTCATTTTATTTAATATATTTGTTTTAGAAAAAGTTGATTAATAGTGTTTATTTCAATTTTAAATTATAGTTGATTTGACATTTTAAACTTATTTTATTAGGAAGGTTTTTATTTTTACAATTTATATATATAGTTGCTTATTTGAAATTCTTAAACAATATTGACAAAATAACACTTTCTCCTTTGTCTTGGTTAAAAATTTTGAGAGAATTCTAGCTGCATATTTATACAAGAAAAAAAGTTATATGACAAATTATTTAGCTAAACATGTTCAACCTTTTAAAGATTATCAAAATTTGCACCAAATAAACTAACTTATAAGTATAATCATAAAATTACAACTTATTTTATAAGTTGTTTAAGCTAATAATCTAAAAATATAAAATCATAAAAAAACTAACCTCGTAAAGATACCAAACACACCCTATCAAAATTTAGTACTTATTAAAGCTAGAGCGGACTGGGCTAGGAAAGGGAGGAGTTAATGTACACTCTTGGCCCAGCTCACGCCCAACTGGATCAGCCCAATACTACCATATTTTCTTTGGGGTTTAATGACTGGTGGGTCCTATTAAATAGATTTAAGGGACAATCACACACGCAAAAAAAAAAAAATTCAAAGTTTGTAAAAAAATTTATTATGAATTTTTAATTTTATTAATTTAAATTCTAATCTTTTAATTTCTTTTCAATTTAAATCATTTTTCTATTTTTATTAAGTAAAATCGAAAAATAAAAATAAAAATAAATTTAATTATTAAACTCAATGTAAATATTCATAAAATGTCTAAAATATACTTTTCATTGAATTTAATAACTAAAATACTTATTTTTTTTCATCGATTTTACTCAATGAAAATAAGCAAATGGTTTATATTGAAAACAAATAAAAAGGTTAGGGTATAAATTGAAAAAATTAAAAACTCAGAATTTATTTTGTTAAAAGACTCAAACTCTGAGATTTTTATTTATTTATTTATTTATTTATTTTTTATGGGTAATTTCCCCTAGATTTAAAATGGGGGTTTCAGCCAAAACCCAACCTGGCCCAATATTTTGGTGCGAAAATGACACATATCAATTGTATCATGTGAAACACCATTCTTTAATAAAATATAAAGTGAATGGACTGTAATAGCTCTATATGTATATAGAGAGACAGAGACAGTCTGCATACACCAAACCATTATCGCTCACATTTATTTCTAAAACACTCTTTGAAAAATCTTTATTCGAAAGCGAAATCATCGCTTTTTGGTACTGATTCGTTAGCTTTTCTCTTACACATTGGTTTTCACATCACAAATATTATCTTCTACATAATCATTGATCATCAACTCATCTCCGATGCCGATTTGCTTCAATATTAAGGTTGGAAATTTAGATCTATAAAAATCTTTCAATTTTTAACAGTTTATTTAAATTCAAAGTTTTTTTGTTTTTGTTTTTTTTTTGTTATGACCAGTTCGAATACTGAGGCTGAGATCTCAAACGAAGATGTTGTTGCAGTATGTTTAGTAGCAAAAATAATAAAATTTATTGCCTACTAGAGTAAAATTTTACTGTGTAGGAATAAAAATGTCAAACCAAATAAAAGTTTACTGTTACTTTTATGAACAAACCAAAGTAAAATTCTACTGTCATTTACAAATAGATTGTCACCAAACAAAACTAACCAGAGTAAAATTTTAAAAGTTGATACAGTATATATTAAAAGTTGATAGTAAAATGTGTGACATTTTGTTCTAGGTAACCGCTTGAGCGGTGAAAGTACCACTCGAGCAAAGATTGAGGGCATCCAGTAGTTTTGCAGGTCAGGGTGGACCACTTGAGCGACTATTAGTTCGCTCGACCGAAGATGCAAGGCTCCCAGAATCTTGTTTTGCAGACAAAAATACAGAGAAACCTCATTCACCGCTCGAGCGATGAAAAGACTGCTTGAGCGGTCTATGCAAATTCAGCAGATTGAAAAGGGCATTTCTAGATCATTCTTTCCATTTCCCTTTTCTCTCTTTCTCCTTCTTGTTTTGAGTCTGAAAAACCCTACGTTTCTTGCCCTAAATACTCTCCATTCCTCTAAGATCTAGTTGAAATCACTTGCAAGGAGTGAAGTCCGAGTGAAGATCTTCCTTCCTACCGATTGAATTTCATTTTTGCGAATAATTTTCCTAGAAATCAAGCTTTCTTGCTCTTTGCTTGAGGTAGGGTTACTTTTAACGTAGTATCTCTTGATTTGAAGATGTTTATATGGTATTTGTGACGACCCCGACGTCTGTACTATTATATTATATTGTTTCAATAAGTTTAATTGCATAATTGTGTGTTTAATTATGTGTTTACATGCTAAACTTTGTAGTTATCTGTTATTACATGGAATATCTATTCACTTATCGACTTAGAATCAAAAATTGAAAGCCCAAACGCCACCACCACCACCACCACCCACTCGCTACCACCCACCACCAGCCACCGTCACCCACCCATCCGCCACCACCCACCACCACCCACTACCCACCACCTACCGTCACCACTTTCCACCACCGTCTTCCGCCGCCACTTTCCACCATTTGTCATTTCTCACTCTTTTTTATATTTTTAATTTTTTTTAAACATTTACCAAACGTGTTTGTAGTTTATGTTTTTCAAAAAATAAACAAAAATCAGTTTATAAAATTTTTGTAAATATAAACTGAAAACATAAACGTTACCAAACAGACCCTATTTCTCTTGTACATTGGTTTTCACATCACAAATATAATCTTCTACATAATCATTGATCATTAACTCATCTCTGATGCCGATCTGTTTGAATATCAAGGTTGGAGATTTAGATCTGTAAAAATCTTTCAATTTTTAACAGTTTATTTAAATTCAAAGTTTTTTTCTTTTTTTTGTTATGACCAGTTTGAATATTGAGGCTGAGATCTCAAACAAAGATGTTGTTGCAGTATGTTTAGTAGCAAAAATAATAAAATTTATTACATACTAGAGTAAAATTTTACTGTGTAGGAATAAAAATGTCAAACCAAATAAAAGTTTACTGTTACTTTTATGAACAAACCAAAGTAAAATTCTACTGTCATTTACAAATAGATTGTCACCAAACAAAACTAACCAGAGTAAAATTTTAAAAGTTGATACAGTACATATTAAAAATTGATAGTAAAATGTGTGACATTTTGTTCTAGGTAACCGCTTGAGTGGTGAAAGTACCACTCGAGCGAAGATTGAGGGCATCAAGTAGTTTTGCAGGTCTGGGTGGATCGCTCGAGCGACCGTTAGTTCGCTCGAGCGAAGATGCAAGGCTCCTAGAATCTCGTTTTGCAGACAAAAATACAGAGAAGCCTCATTCACCGCTCAAGCGATGAAAAGACCACTCCAGCGGTCTGTGCAAATTCAACAGATTGAAAAGGGCATTTCTAGATCATTCTTTCCATTTCTCTTTTCTCTCTTTCTCCTTCTTGTTTTGAGTCCGAAAAACCCAATGTTTCTTGCCCTAAATACTCCCCATTTCTCTAAGATCTAGTTGAAATCACTTTCAATGAGTGAAGTTGTGATACCCCTGTTTCGTAATATGCTAAATTGGTCCTTAATTTGAATATGATTATGTGTTCAACATGATTTTATGTGCCATTATGTGAATATATGTGATTTTGCAATTCTATCTGTTCACTGTAGGAATATCTGTTTGAGTAAACTACTTTGGGAATTAAATTGAGGGCCCTATCGGCCACAGAACCCGAAATTGATTACGCCATTGTGATTGGCATAATTTTTAGAGCCTACGGTGAAATTTAATTGAAAATTGATTCGGGTTAGATTAAACCGATTAAATTGATGAATTAGAGCCCAACTACTTTATTATTATAATCTTGGCCTTAGTGGGTTTTGTTGTCAAGCTTTAAACACTCAATCTCTTTCTCCCTAGCGTCATTTTGACTGATAATAAACTCAAAGAAGAGAAGAGAGGGTCGGTTGGAAGAAGAGAGAATAGGAGATTGAGGGTTGGCTTAAAGCTTGGAAATTTTGGAGGTTAAGCTCAAGAATTGCCATAGATTGTGAAGATTAAACTCCTTGGTGAGTAATTCATGCATTTTTAGTCATCATCTTGTGAATTCAAGTTTAATAGATGGCCAAGAGCATGAATTAATTTGAATGTGAAGGGATTGAGTTGTATATGTTGAATTTCAAGCTAATAGAAGCATGCATGTAAAGAATTGTTGTAGATTTCCATGTTTGAGCTTACTTTGTGCAATCTATATTGAAGTTTGAATGAAATCCATGGGTATGACCACTTCTTCACCAAATAAGTTGTGAATAATGTGTATTTCTTACATGCAAGAGTAGATCATGAAAGAGAAAGCTTTGCGTGTTGAAACTTGATATGTTGGTGATGAATTTGGATTAATTTGAGGCATGCATGTAAATGACATAAGAAATTGAGCTTCCTAATGTTGTAATTTTGTATTGGTAGCATGTTAGCATGAGTAAATGTGAATTTTGAGCCATAACATGCATACATTGTGGGTTGAAAGTCGAGGTGAAGCTCAAGAACTTAATCTGGAATTTTCAAAATTTTGACTTCCGCTCGAGCAGGGGAAGGGCTGCTCGAGCGGATAAATCGTGCTCCCAGCACTTTTTGCAGGGTTGGATGTCCGCTCGAGCGGGATATCTCACGCTCGAGCGGGGAGTTTTGTAGACAGACCTTCCGCTCGAGCGCTCTGTTCCACGCCCGAGCGTATTTTTCATGCAACTAGTACTTTTGCAGGCCTTAACGGTCCGCTCGAGCGGGGACCATGTTCTCTAAAATTTTATATACTCGTTCTGTGTTTTGTTTTCCGTTCTCTTCCACTTGTAAGCACTCTTAGGCATGTGTTAAGCATTGTAAATGAGTTAATGAGATAAGAATAAAGCCTAAAGATGAATATGTGAATTAAAGAACGGGTTGAATTGATAATGACCCTTTTGTGTTCATGGAATGTATAGGGTCAAGCTCCAGGGCGAATCCACAAGTCGATCACTGTGAGTAATGTCGATATTCGAATAATTGTGAATGTCCAATTGTTTATTCCCTTATATGCTTTATGATTTGCTGATTGGGATTGTGGACAAAAGTCTGACATGAAAATAATTGGACCTAAGGTCGTTTTGATAGAAATGAATGGACCAGAGGTCGTTTGGACATAAATGAATGGACCAGAGGTCGTTTTGATGGTAATGAATGGACCGGAGGTCGTTTTGATAATAATGACTGGACCGAAGGTCGTTTTGATGTACATGAACGGGCCGAAGGCCGTTTTGACATGAATGAGTGGGCCGAAGGCCGTTTTGACACGAATGAGTGGGTCGAAGGCCGTTTTGCCACAAATATATGGGCCGAAGGCCGTTATGACATAAATGGATGGGCCGAAGGCCGTTTTGACATAAATAAATGGGCCAAAGGCCAGTATGTTTGGAACTACAGTCACTTGATCTAAACCTTGCATAAATGTACATATGTTAAGTAGGAATATAAATTGGGCCCAAGGCCGTTTGGAGTACGTTGTCCTACATATTGTTTATATGACTTCTGTATTTGATATTATTCACTGGGCTATCGCTCACGCTCATTCATGTGTTTGTAGGTGAGCCGAGGGAAGTCCAAACCCAGCCCCAGTGAAGTCTGCCAGGAACAACATGAGTTTTGTGAAAGTCAGCCTTGTGTCTCACGCACGAGACCTATCCTTGCCATTTTGTTATGTAACTATATTTTGTCTTGCTGGCAAGGACTTTATGTATATTTGTAAATAGTCTGTCATGGGTTGACTTAGTTGGATGATCCTGTCTGTAAAGAATTTTATGGCACTGTACTTTTGATGTGGGTTATTAACGTATATGAGTATGGTTTGTTTTGAAGTGCATATAAGCACGGCTCTATGGACAAAGTTTTTGATTATTGCTTCCGTTTGGCCCCTTTACTCTGTTGGTTTATGTCTATTTTGGTTTGAGGCCGTAGGTAATCTCAGGATTACTGGTCGGTTACATCCTTAACCCAAAGGGGCGGGTTCGGGTCGTGACAGAAGTCCAAGTGAAGATCTTCCTTCCTATCGATTGGATTTCATTTTTGTGAAGAATTTTCCTAGAAATCAAGCTTTCTTGCTCTTTGCTTGAGGTAGGGTTACTTTTAACTTAGTATCTGTTGATTTGAAGATGTTATATGGTATTTGTGACGGTTCCGACCTCTGTACTATTATATTATATTGTTTCAATAAGTTTAATTGCATAATTGTGTGTTTAATTATGTGTTTACATGCTAAACTTTGTAGTTATCTGTTATTACATGGAATATTTGTTCACTTATCGACTTAGAATCAGAAATTGAAAGCCCAAACAGCTCCAGAAGTTGAAATTGACTAGCCCAATAGGCTAATTAGAATATTTAGAATTTTATGGCAACTTTCGTCAAAATTTAATTCGGATTAAAATAATTAGAATAAACTGATTAAACTTAGTTAGAATTGAGCCTAATTAATTAACCTTAGTCAACTTTGATTAAGCTAAGCTAATTACACCCTATATAAGCCTAATACATGTCATGAACTCACATATACAAGCATTTTGGCTAAGATTTTGAGAGAGAAGGAAAGAGAACTCAACATTTAGAGAGAGAACAAGGAGCATTGTAGAGAATTTGTGGAAGATTTGAAGATTGGAGCCATAACACACTTGAATTCACACATTAGGTATGAAATTCATCCTAGATTCTTGGAATTAAGTCATGTAGGAACTAAGTTCATGGAGTTGTAGAATCATTTGCATGAGCTGAGTGGATTGAACATGAATTACCATGAATATGATGAATTTGAGTTGAATTATACACACGCATGCTTGATCCTTTGTTTTTGAGTTGAGATTTCTTGAATTTCATACATGCATGAGGTCTAGAAGGCATAAACTTGAAGGTTTTTCATGGTTTTACACATAGCATGTCATTTTGCTATGTTTTGAGAAGAAAAGAGTGTGATTAATGTCATGCATGGTTCATGCATGGTTCCAACTTTATGATCTAAGTTTGATTTTGAGAATTGGGTCCATGATTTTGAGCAATTGGTTTCAAATTAACTATGTTTCCATGTTTTACGATGTTTCTCCATGTTTTTGTATAAAAACACGAGTTTTAGACCTTTGAATATCAAATTTGAACTTCAAACTCAATTTTGGAAATTCCAGAATTCGACATGTTCACCCGAGTGCAGAAAGTGTCGCTCGAGCGTAAAAATCGAACTCCCAAACGTTTTGCAGAGAATTACACGGTGGCTCGAGCGTCCAATTCTGTGCTCAAGTGAACCCTATTTTGCTTTGCTCCTTGCTCGAGCAACAAGAAGATCGCTCGAGCGTAAAAAAAAGTGCAGCCACTACTTTTACAGAGTTTTGCAAACTGCTCGAGCGACGAAAGTGGCACTCGAGTGAGGACCTTGTTTTCAGCAAATTTTGATTAACTCTTTTAAGTGCATACTTGCATCCTCTTGTCATTTCAAGTGCTCTTAGGCACCAATTGAACTCATATAAACATGGAATGAGTTAGAAACACATGAGGAGAATTGAATTAAGTGAAATGGATATTGAATGGTGCTTTAATTATATTTTTATTATGTGTTTTGTATAGGTGGCGTTCGAGGCCTAGTGACAACATAACCCACAGTGAGTAATAACTTTATAAAGATATGTTCAAGTGATATTTATTTTAAAAAATGTTATTGTTATCAAAATCGATACATGATTGATTGAATGGTTTATTGAAGTACTATTTGGTTACTAATGAATGAAGTTCATTTTTTTTTTTTTTTGAAAGTAAACTCGTGGCATCCTTTAATGAGGTCCTTGCTTGGGGGAAATTAATACTATGGCCCATTTCTAAATAGACCTATGCCTGGGGGAAATTAATACCATGGCCCATTGCTAAATAGGCCCATGCTTGGGGGAAATTAATACCTTGGCCCATTGTTTAATGAGCTCTTGCTTGGGGGATATAATACCATGGCCCATTGGCCCTCGCCCGGGGAAAACTATACCTTGGCCCATTGGATAATTGAAATACAGAGATCTCTGTTGTTAGACCTTAATCGTCACATTGGATAAGATACGTTTATTAACCCATTGTGGTCCCATTGATTGACCCTCGAGGTCCCATTGTTACTGATACATTGTTACTCTATTGGATGTACCATGTAAATTGTCATTGAGTGAGTATTGCTATTAAGATAACATGGATTATTAAGAATTGCATTGAAATCGGAATTGTATTGAAAATGCTAACAAATAATGGTTCTGTTATTGTAGAGGATTGATATGATGGTGTAGGCACCTCATTTTTGACGGCCCTTACGACTTGGATGTCTTTGCAGGTACACCTAATGATGAGTCTATTTGCTCGTTAAGTGCTCGAAGTCCTCAGCGGAACGCCATAACTTTGAGCCTTTCAAACCTTGTATCCTTTTTGTCTCATTTTTGGACCATGCCTTGGTCTTTCTAGCTTGCAACCTCTGGTGGCTTGCCGGCCATCCCTGGAGGCTGCCGGCTATCATTTTTGGTCTGCCGGCCATTGATGTGCCTTGTCGGCCACCAATGATGCCTTGCCGGCCACTGTCACGACCCAAACCCACTCCTATGGGTTTAGCACTGTAACCGGCCAGTAATCCGTGATTACCGAAGGCCTGCTTAATAGTAATGATAGTAATACAGAGTAAAGGGGCTGGCGGAAGCCAAAACAGTAAATAAAAGGTGTCCAATGAGCTGTGACAGTCTGAATGCAAAAAGACTTTTATGAACAAGTCACATTCGTAACCAAAACACATTTACATATTGGCTATACATACATACAAGTTAGGGATTTAATCCCTATGCCATAACTGTACAGTAGGAGTCTATAACATCTATTACAAAACAGAGACAAAAAGGTGAATCCGAACACCCCGAAACAGCCGTAGCTTGAACGAACTTGGAACCTTGATGTGAGGCACGATGGTTGGCTTGACAAAACAAGAGCTAATCCGACACTCCTAGCTCTGGTCCGGTACCTGGACACCTATATATATCTATATAAACAGTGAGCTAAAGCCCAGTGAATAATAGTTATGTAAAGAGGTTAAGAATGAATGTCCTTTCAGTAATTAAACAGCCATATCAGTCACATAGAAACCATAGCAGTCATATATGGTGCATCCCATAGCAAAACAGTACAGTAGGTCTTAATAGACCGAACAGTCCGTCGATGGCCATTATAATAGTAACAGTAGTGGTTCCAAACATGGGAACCGACAGAGATCTCTGTGTCAGTAGCAATAATAGTACAGTAACAGTAAATTGCTATGGATGCCACGAATACAGTTTACAAACATGACAAACATTCATTCATTAAACAATAACGTTTCAGTAAGCAGAACAGTTGATCATTCAGAAAAGAATCATAATTGAACATATCTTTACAACATTGTTACTCACAGAGCACTGGGCTAGAGACAAGCTAATGAGCGTCCTCGGATGTCAACCCTACAGTTGCAGAACGAACACACACTCGGGATTAATAACTTAGCCCCTAACTATATAGGTGTGGTTCTATAACATTATCCTCGTTAAGATGCCTTAAACTTGGCCTAGGAATGCCTAGGATGGAATGAGGATGTAAAAATGCACTTTAAAACACTTTTCAAATTTTTGCTGAAACAAGGGTCTCGCTTGAGCGTGGCTTTCTACGCTCGAGCGGACATGTAGACAAAGGAGCTCCGCTCGAGCGGACGGTAAACTCATGAAAAAGTACTGGATGCACGATTTTCACGCTCGACGGACGCTCGACCTCCGCTCGAGCGTGAGACTCAGATCCTCGCTCGAGCGTGAATTCTCTCGCTCGAGCGGACTGCAAAACATATGAACTTCTGGGTATATGCATTTGACGCTCGAGCGTGACTTCCTACGCTCGAGCGGAAGTGCATGTACTCAGAGTGTACGCTCGAGCGTGAAGTCCTCCGCTCGAGTGTGGATCCAAAATCTGGAATTTCCAGATTGATCCTCAAGCACAAAATTCAACTTTTAAAGCTTTAAATTCGATTCTTTTGGGCTAATTTTTTGGAAGACACTTGAAAACCCATAATACAACATGTTTCAAAGATCAATTTGTAAAATCAAAGCCCATAGGTAAGTCAATTGAACACAAATTCAAAGGAAACTTAAAGAACAATGCAAGAACATCACATGCAAGTGTTCTAATGGATTCCAATGTTCCAAAACATAACCAAATGCAAGTTTGAACTCCAAAACATGATGAATTCATGGACTACAACCCAAATGTAGACATGCATGTGGAAATTTGTCAGACTCAAACCGCCCCTAAAGTTTGGGCATGACTCGTTCGAAAACATTACATTTAGCCTGTTGTATATAACATACGGGGCCTTATCGGAACATAAAGTAAGAAAAATAACAGTACATTCTAATCTCCATTGAGCTACATCTACATGCAGGACCTCATATGCATTCACATGCACCATAGAAATAGATAAGGTTCCAAACCATAACTCGCAGCATGTTATATATAAAACACATATACAGTACCGCCCCACCATTGGGCTTATACAAAAATCATTGAAGTTCTATTCAATTCAACCTAAATTGGGTAATCAAAATAAGAAAACATTTTAACAGACTTTACATAAATAAATGCTTCATGCAGTGCCTGGACCACAAGAGGTTGACAAAAGAAAACGGTGGCATGGCTAGGACTAACACCTGGTTGGTTTACCTACAGAAACAGAACATAACACAAAGTGAGCCAAGCTCAGTGAATAGTAATACATTAATAAAACAGTGCTTGACTTGAAATATAGTACATCAAAGCATAAAAGATACACACATAGTTGGTCTGAATCCGTATTAATTCATGATGCCTCGGCCCATTCTTGAAACATATATCTTGAAACATGATGGCTATAAGCCTTTGACGTAATGGCACAAGGCCCTTAAGGCATGGTGGCGTTAAGCCCTTGAATGTGGCACGAGGCCCATCACATAATGGCATAAAGTCGCTTGTCAGAATGGCATCAAGCCCTAGCAGAATGGCATAAAGCCCTTGTCAGAATGGCATCCAAGCCCTTATCAGAAGGCATAAAGCCCTTGTCAGAATGGCATAAAGCCTTATCAGAATGGCATAAAGCCCTTGTCTTGCATTATGAACTCAAGAGGTGGCTCGCACGGATTCCTAGAGGTGACTCGTATGCAGCACTTAGTTCCGTATCAGCACTTAAGTTTCATAATAAGAAATCATACAGTGGCGCATAGGCCATATATTAACGAGATTGGCCATAGGCCTTATTAACTTTCACATATGTATGGACTCAAGAGGTTGGCTCGTACGGATTTCTAGGGTAACTCGCACCGCAGTACTTGTTCCGTACAGCACTTTGTTCCACACCAGAAATTAATAGGTCTTAAGAACAGAACATTTCACATTTGTCATGCAATAACATATCGATCAAACAGAACAGAATATTTCCCGCGTTCAAAAAAATATACTTCCATAATAGTGTACTTTATACCCATGGATTCTTACCGCATTAACATAAATTATCTTATGCGTATCAGAACATTAACAATACCCATCAGTAGAGTCATATGTGTCAATACTGTACGATCAGTAGGGACAGAATATATTCACCTTATAACGGGAGTCACATGATACAGGTATGATTTCCAGTTCTTTTAGTAGTCATTAACGTATAAAACGACCTGTGGTTTTATTTGTGTATTTCGATGAACATATTAGGTAAACAGCTATATAATAAGGCATAAGGCGTGCATGGTAACATACAGACTATAGGAGCCCCTGATAGGACCTTCAGAACTCATATTTCCTGTGAGCGGGGCTTACATTCTTAATTCTTTTCAAACAACATAACGTTACCCGTAATCACTTGTAAAGAACAGAGTGTTAACAATAAGAATCATTAACAGTACTACTACTCACAGTGTTGTAGCGGAGAATATAATTCCTCCCAGAGTGTGTCCTGCACACATTCAAACTTACAAATTAGTTCACTTCTCTTTGTTAAATCCTCTCTTGGTTCAATTCACCTTGAATGAATTTTACACATGTTGTAGGCATAAAATGCAAATTCTAAAATATTCAAGGGTTCAGCACGCCAAAACGAAGAACCCGTATTTTCCCACATGTGCCGCACGTGCGGCTGGGATCCCCGCACGTGCGGCGGGATCCCCGCACGTGCGGCGGCTGGTCCAGCACGTGCCTTTTAGGCAGAATCAAAACCCCAAATTTGTTTATCCCGCACGTGCGGCCACAACCCCTGCACGTGGCGGCGATTGGCTCCCGCACGTGCGGCCATGAATCCCGCACGTGCGGCGATTCTGCAATATCAGTCCGAATTTTGCTTCAAAAATCACACTCTTTGGGACACTTCCACAAGGCTCAAATTAACATGTTTAATCAATAAAACATAACCTAAAACTCATGTTAATAGGATCTCAAATACATACATATCAATCTAGACATAAACTAGATTTTGATTCTCACATAATAAACTTCCTTATGCATTCAACATCACATATATATGCATGGTGAGTTCTTCATAATTCTCATGAGAACAAAAGATAATCTCTCCACATTATATGCATAGACAACTTAGTTCAAATCCATCGAATTTAAAGCATGTTCCAAGTCCAGGTTGTACAATTATGATGGAATCACACTCAAATTCAAGAGAGGAGTTAGAGAAGCTAAAGAACTTACTTCTGAGCTTAGATCTTTCCAATTCTCTCTAGATTATTCAATCTCTAATCTTGTTGAAGTTTCCCCTCTAGGTCTTCTCTCACTCAATCCTTCCTTGTTCCACTCTCCCCTTCACTTGTCCCCCAAGGGGGTTTTATGAGAAATTCCTAAGTCTTCTTCAAAGAGGCTTCTCATAGACATATATATATATATATATATATATATATTGAATAAAGACAAAAATCAATCGTTCAAACATCCGAAATTGAAATTTCCCAAACATGCTTAATATTACATAAAAATTATGCTGATCATATACATATAACCAGTTTCAGATAATTAAGCCCCTAAGGCTTCCAATTTCTGCTTCTAACTTAGAGATGTAACAGATATTTTCCCTTGTTGAATAGATGGATACCCTTAAACATGGGGTTTACTTACTTAGCCTCAATTTCTCATGGAATTTCACAACAAGCATTCAAAAACACAGAATGGGGTCTGAAAATATATTAGAAAACATATACGAGGGTCGGGTTATTACAAAATTCTTATGAAAACAACCTTAAAATGCTAGAGTATGTGCATGCATGCGTGGATTAGCTACTCAAATCAACACTTTAAATCAAATCTTGACTTAGATCACTAATTTTCCCATGAATCATGCAAGAACAACTTAAATTCATAACCAAGAAGGTGAATTCTTTACCTTAAGTCTTGAATTCCAAAAGTGCTAGCTCAATTTTGCAACTAACCTTCAAATCTTCTAAGTTCAAGCAGAATCTAGGTGAATTCAACCCTTTTCTTCTACTCCTCCTCTCTCATACGGTTTGGGTCGAGAAAAGGCTGAGGAGATGATATGAAATGCAACAATTAAGTCCAAACAAAGTTTGTAGGAAATGGCCACTCAATGGTAATTTGGTAATAACCTCAAACTAATGTGATTTAACTATAATTTAATCTTTCTGAATCAAATTTTAATTTAACCTATCATAAAATCACATAAATTCTAATTAGCATATAACACTAATTAATTTCTAGTTCGGTCGCCGATAAGACCTTCAATTTGCGGTTCGAAATCAGATCACGAACAGATCAGTCTATAGTCAAACAGATAAAAATGCAAATACAAACAATACACTCATGTAATCAATTCAGAATTTCGTTCTTATCAGTTACTTATCATGCTCAGTCACAGTTTAACATTAATCAGAGGTGAGGGTTGTCACAGTCTTCCCTTCTTAAAAAGAGTTTGGTCCTCCAAACTTGGATTACCTTAATCTTGTATGAATACTGGATTCAGGGGAAACAATTCAGGATATCTCTTCAACATATCATCTTCCCTTTCCTAAGTGGCATAGATGCCACCATGGTTTTGCCAGTCCACTTTTACTAACGAAATTTCTTTGTTCCTCAACTTCTTGATTCATCGGTTTACAATCTGAATAGGCCGTTCTTCATAAGTGTAGTCATCACTAAGCACTACACGGGTAGGCTCAATAACATGGAAGGGATCCCGAAGATAATCCCTCAACATTGAAATATGGAAGACATTATGCATATGCTCCATTTCAGGAGGAAGCGCTACTTGATACGCCATCGGATTGATCTTTTCAATGATCTCATACGTCCCAACAGATCTCAGTGCCAGCTTGCCCTTAACCCCAAAACAGGTCTGGCCTTTCATTGGTGTCACTTTAATAAAAACATGATCACCCACCTCATATTCCCTGTCCCGCCTTCGGACATCTGCATAACTTTTCTGTCGGCTTTGTGCGGTTTTAAATCTTTGTTAAATCAGTTTCACTTTTTTGGTGGTTTCTTGTACAATCTTGGGCCCAAGTAAAGGCCCATCTCCAACTTCTGCCCAACAGATAGGAGATCGACATTTTCTTCCATATAAAGCCTCAAAAGGCGCCATACCAATGCTCGAGTGAAAGCTGTTGTTGTAGGCAAATTTGGCTAACTGTAAATGATTTTCCCAATTTCCTTGGAAATCAAGAACACACATACGCAGTAAATCCTCTAGAGTCTGGATGGTCCTTTCTGACTGGCCATCTGTCTGAGGATGATAGGCACTACTCAGTCTCAGTTCAGTACCCAATGCAGTTCACAGACTTTGCTAAAATCTCGATGTGAACTTCGAATCCCTGTCAGAAACAATAGATACAGGCACTCCATGCAATCTAACAATCTCGTCAATATAAATTGTAGCCAATTTGTCCTCATTATAGATTGTTTTGACAGGTAAGAAGTGAGCAGATTTAGTCAATCTATCAACAATAACCCAAATTGAGTCCATACCTTTACTGGAGCGAGGTAAACTGACAATGAAATCTATAGTAATATGTTCCTATTTCCACTCCGGTATTGGTAAGGGCTGAAGTAAGCCTGCGGGTCGTTGATGTTCGGCTTTGACTTGTTGGCAATATAGACATTTCAATACAAAGTCGGCAATTTCTTTCTTCATTCCCGGCCACCAGAAATTTAGTTTCAAGTCTTGATACATTTTTATATTTCCTGGATGAATGGAAAGTTTTGAGTTGTGGCCTTCTTGCAAAATTCGTCTTTTCAGTTCAGAATCATTCGGTACACACAACCTTCCCTGAAACTTCAACACATTGTTTTCAAATTTGAAGTCCGGCCTTGGTTTGGATTCCCGTTCATCAATGATCTTTTTTAGATAGTCATCTTGGTGTTGTTTCTCTTTAGTCTCCTCAATAAGTGCCGGTTGAGCAGAAATAGCAGCCAATGTTCCACCTTGTTCACGCAAAACAATCTCAACTTCAAATTTTTCAAGGTCACATAGCAATTCTTTCTGTTTGGTGAGTAAACAGGCTAAATTCCCAATCGATTTTTGACTCAATGCATCAGCAACGGTGTTGGCTTTCCCCGGATGGTACAAAATTTGCAAGTCACAATCTTTTATCAGTTCTAACCATCTCCGTTGCCTCATGTTCAACTCTTTCTGTGTAAAGAAATATTTTAAGCTCTTGTGATCGGTGTACACCTCACATGTAGCCCCATATAGGTAGTGACGCCAAATTTTCAATGCAAATACCACGACAGCAAGTTCTAGGTCATGAGTAGGGTAATTCTTTTCATGCGGTCTCAGTTGTCGGGAAGCATACACGATAACTTTTCCATGCTTCATTAATACACATCCCAAACCCTTATAAAAAGCATCACTAAAAATAGTAAATCCGTCCGTACCTAAGGGTAAGGTAAGAATCGGTGCAGTCACAAGTCGAGTCTTTAATTCTTGAAAAGCTGATTCCCTTTGATCGGTCCAGTCAAATGATATACCCTTTTGAGTCAACTGAGTCAATGGTAGAGCTATTTTGGAGAAATCTTTCACAAATCTTCTGTAATACCCGGCTAAGCCTAAGAAACTTCGGACTTCAGTAACATTAGTCGGTCTAGGCCAATTCACTACTACATCAATCTTCTGTAGGTTAACTGAGATGCCATCCTTACTAATTACATGTCCCAAAAACATAACATTGTCAAGCCAAAATTCGCACTTTGTCAGTTTAGCATACAGTTTCTGTTCCCTTAAGGTCTGTAAGGCAATTTTCAAATGACGTTCATGTTCTTCCTTACTCTTGGAATAAATCAGAATGTCATCTATGAAAACAACTACAAATTCATCGAGGAACGGTTTAAAAATTCTGTTCATAAGGTCCACAAATGCAGTAGGTGCATTAATAACTCCGAAAGGCATAACAAGGAATTCATAATGTCCGTACCTCGTTCGGAAGGTAGTTTTTTCAATGTCCTCAGGTTTGACTTTCAGCTGATGATATCCAGATCTAAGATCAATTTTAGAGAAAACCTGGGCACTCTGTAACTAGTCAAATAAATCATCAATACGAGGTAATGGGTATCTGTTTTTCACTGTTACCTTGTTCAGTTCACGGTAGTCAATGTAGAGTCTCAGTGAGCCGTCTTTCTTTTTCACAAGTAAAACTGGTGCGCCCCACGGTGAAGTACTGGGCCTGATGAACTTCTTATCCAATAATTCCTACAGTTGAACTTTCAATTCCTTCAATTCAGTAGGTGCCATTCTGTAAGGAGCTTTTGAAACTGGCTGTGTACCCGGTAATACTTCAATGGTGAACTCAATCTCCCTATCAATCAAATCCCCTGGCAAATCATCTGGAAAAACATCTGGGAATTCTCTGACTATAGGAATACTGTCCACATCAGCTTTAGTATCAGTAGGTACCGTCAATATACAACATGGGTACCCTATACACCCCTTTTTAATCAGTTTAAATGCTTTCATGGATGAAATCAGATATGGAGGAGGTACTACTCCAACTCCGCTAAACACAAATTCAGGTAATCCAAGTGGACGGAAAATAACTTGTTTTGTTACACAGTCTATGGTAGCATGATATTTTGTTAACCAGTCCATTCCCAAAATTATATCAAAATGGTCAATGTTCAATGGCAGTAAGTCAATATATAAATGTGCATCTCCCACAACAATCCGACATGCAGGATACATATACACACAAGTCATGGATCCCCCAATGGGTGAAGATACGGCTAACAAATAGTTCATGGGTTCCAGTGGTCTATTTAATTTCTGTGAAAAAGCATGCGAGACATATGAATGCGTAGACCCCGAATCAATCAGAACATAAGCATTTTGAGCACAAATTGAGAGTATACCTGACACAATTGTCTCGATATTCTGTACATCTCCCGGTACAAGTGCAAACACCCGGTCTTGCCTTAAAGGCTCTTTTCTAGTAGCTTTGGGATTGGGTTTCGGTGGAGCAGTTGATGCTGTGGCGCTAGCTGCAGCTTTACCAGTGCCTTGAGAAGTGGAAGGGCAATCTTTGACCATGTGGCCCACCTTGCCACACCTGTAACTAGCACCTGAAATTTTCTAGCAAACTCCTTTATGCCTCTTCCCACATTCAGAGAAGGGTGGTATGGAACCACTTCCCTGACTAGAACTATTCGCTGACCCAGTATTCTGCTTTTTATTCGATGAGCTATTTCGACCTTTCTTAAACTTGAAGCCCCGTCTCTTACCACGCCACTCAGACGCTGGTGTTTTAGTCTGTTTCAATGCCTCGATGTTCGACTCAGCTATTATTGCCCGGTCGAGAACATCCACATATTTAAGCAATTTCAAGACATTAATTCGATCAAGTATCTCAACATTGAGTCCGCCTTCAAACTTCCTGGCCTTTTTGTAATCAGTATCCACCATGTGTGGTGCATATCTGGCGAGTTCAGTGAATTTAGATTCATACTCTGCTACCGACATGGTGCCCTGTTTCAACTGTTCAAACTCAGTCACTTTGCGATCTTGGACACACTGGGGAAAGTATTTTTCAAAGAAGGACTCCTTAAACTGAGCCCAAGTCATAACATTGTTGGCGTCACGGACGAGCATCCACTACCGTCTAGCCTCTTCTTGTAGAGTGAAGGTAGCCAGTAACACCTTATGTGCTTCAGAACATGGAAACACTTCAAACAATTTTTCGGTTTCAAGAACCCATGCTTCGGCCTTTAATGGTTCAAGGCCTCCTTGGAATGATGGTGGTTTCATTTTGCTGAACTTCTGTGTTAGGGCAATTATATTATCATTAACATTCTGTTCGGGCTGTACTGGAGGAGGTGGGCGCTGTTGGTTCTGTTGTTGTCTTAAAGCTTCAGTCAACAGTTTAATTATTCTTTCTAATCTTGCCATTCTGGCATCAGATGATTCCGTTTCATCGGCATTTCTTTCCTTGCATTGTCCATTTCACTATAAGCAATACAGTAATCATAAACATAGGAATTGCTTACTTAAGCATATTAGCACATTAGCACATTATTCATGTCATAGTCACACACACTTTCTCATGCTCAAGCAATGCCCAAATTACTTTTCTAGGACATCCTATAGCTCATTTGGACACGTGTGGGCGGTATAACTCATGCTTTGGTATCGCTCTGATACCACTTTGTCACGACCCAAACTCGCCCCTATGGGTTTAGCACCGTAACCGGCCAGTAATCCATGATTACCGAAGGCCTGCTTAACAGTAATAATAGTAATACAGAGTAAAGGGGCTGGCGGAAGCCAAAATAGTAAATAAAAGGTGTCCAATGAGCTGTGACAGTCTGAATGCAAAAAGACTTTTATGAACAAGTCACATTCATAACCAAAACACATTTACATATCGGATATACATACATACAAGTTAGGGATTCAATCCCTATGCCATAACTGTACAGTAGAAGTCTATAACATCTATTACAAAACAGAGACAGAAGGGTGAATCCGAACACCCCAAAACAGCCGTGGCTTGAACGAACTTGGAACCTCGAGGTGAGGCACGGTGGTTGGCTTGACAAAACAAGAGCTAATCCGACGCTCCTAGCTCCGGTCTGGTGCCTGGACACCTATATATATCTATATAAATAGTGAGCTAAAGCCCAGTGAATAACAATTATGTAAAAAGATTAAGAATGAATGTCCTTTCAGTAATTAAACAGTCATATCAGTCACTTAGAAACCATAGCAGTCATATATGGTGCATCCCATAGCAAAACAGTACAGTAGGTCTTAACAGACCGAACAATCAGTCGATGACCATTATAACAGTAACAGTAGTGGTTCCAAACATGGGCACCGACAGAGATCTCTGTGTCAGTAGCAATAACAGTACAGTAACAGTAAATTGCTATGGATGCCACGAATACAGTTTACAAACATGACAAACATTCATTCATTAAACAATAACGTTTCAGTAAGCAAAACAGTTGATCATTCAGAAAATAATCATAATTGAACATATCTTTACAACATTGTTACTCACAGAGCACTGGGCTAGAGACAAGCTAACGAGCGTCATCGGATGTCAACCCTACAGTTGCACAATGAACAGACACTCGGGATTAATAACTTAGCCCCTAACTATACAGGTGTGGTTCTATAACATTATCCTTGTTAAGATGCCTTAAACTTGGCCTAGGAATGCCTAGGATGGAATGAGGATGCAAAAATGCACTTTAAAACACTTTTCAAATTTTTGCTGAAACAGGGGTCTCGCTTGAGCGTGGCTTTCTACGCTCGAGCGAACATGCAGACAAAGGAGCTCCGCTCGAGCGTGACTTCCCTCGCTCAAGCGGACTGTAAACTCATGAAAAAGTACTGGATGTACGATTTTCACGCTCGACGGACGCTCGACCTCCGCTCGAGTGTGAGACTCAGATCCTCGCTCGAGCGTGAATTCTCTCGCTTGAGCGGACTGCAAAACATATGAACTTCTGGGCATATGCATTTGACACTCGAGCGTGACTTCCTATGCTTGAGCGGAAGTGCATGTACTCAGAGTGTACGCTCGAGCGTGAAGTCCTCCGCTCGAGTGTGGATCCAAAATCTGGAATTTCCAGATTGATCCTCAAGCACAAAATTCAACTTTTAAAGCTTTAAATTCGATTCTATTGGACTAATTTTCTGGAAAACACTTGAAAACCCATAATACAACATGTTTCAAAGATCAATTTGTAAAATCAAAGCCCATAGGTAAGTCAATTGAACACAAATTCAAAGGAAACTTAAAGAACAATGCAAGAACATAACATGCAAGTGTTCTAATGGATTCCAATGTTCCAAAACATAACCAAATGCAAGTTTGAACTCCAAAACATGATGAATTCATGGACTACAACCCAAATGTAGACATGCATGTGGAAATTCTTATGAAAACAACCTCAAAATGCTAGAGTATGTGCATGCATGCGTGGATTAGCTACTCAAATCAACACTTTAAATCAAATCTTGACTTAGATCACTAATTTTCCCATGAATCATGCAAGAACAACTTAAATTTACAACCAAGAAGGTGAATTCTTTACCTTAAGTCTTGAATTCCAAAAGTGCTAGCTCAATTTTGCAATTAACCTTCAAATCTTCTAAGTTCAAGCAGAATCTAGGTGAATTCAACCCTTTTCTTCTACTCCTCCTCTCTCATACGGTTTGGGTCGAGAAAAGGCTGAGGAGATGATATGAAATGCAACAATTAAGTCCAAACAAAGTTTGTAGGAAATGGCCACTTAATGGTAATTTGGTAATAACCTGAAACTAATGTGATTTAACTATATTTAATCTAATTTAATCCTTCCGAATCAAATTTTAATTTAACCTATCATAAAATCACATAAATTCTAATTAGCATATAACACTAACTAATTTCTGGTTCGGTCGTCGATAAGACCTTCAATTTACGGTTCGAAATCAGATCACAAACAGATCAGTCTATAGTCAAACAGATAGAAATATAAATACAAACAATACACTCATGTAACCAATTCAGAATTTCATTCTTATCAGTTACTTATCATGCTTAGTCATAGTTTAACATTAATCAGAGGTGAGGGTTGTCACAGCCACCAGTGTTTTCTGTAGATATTTTATGCCAGTTGTGCCAGCTATTTGCACAGATGCATGCATCTGTCCACACGAGGAGGGCTAGATCTCCTTGTAGAAATTTCATGTTTTCTATATATAGAGACCCCCTCTCTCTTGTAGAAGGGTTAGAAAATTTTAGACTAAAAAATTTTGCTTTCTCTCTCTCTACAAATTCTCTACACTTTAGCCTACTTACACTACACTCTTGCCTATACCTCCTTAACCAAAGTTAATCACCTTTGAGCTGAGATTCCTTGAGGCCTTCTTGGAGCTCTTGAAGTTGGTTTTGGCTTGAATTGTTACCTAGAATCACTGTTCTCTTCAAGAGGTATAATATTAGCTTGGTTAGCTTGTTTTGCATACTTATTTTTCTACCTTTTCCTACTGTTTGTGGGCTATTTTTGGGCTATAAAAAACTCAGTTTTTATGGGCTAAAATTGGTGTTTTAGGCTATTTAAGGTTAGGGGGGTGGCTCACCCTTCTTGATTCCTTATTTGTAAAGCCTTTTCACATTTGTTTCCTATTTTCAAACCATCTTTTTTTGGGCCTTTAAACACTGAATTTCAGATTATTTTCGGTGGTGAAAATCATGTTTTGAAGTCCAAATTTGGAGGGGTTAGCCTCCCCTCCTTGTGTTTTGTTTGCTAGCCTAGTTGGTGCCATGCTTTAGCTTATTTTTCTAGCTTGTTGTAGCTTAATTCCAGCATGTTTTAGCCTTTAATTTAGACTATTTTAACTCTATTTTGGGTTGGTTAAGTCACTTGATTCTTGTTTTGCATGTTTCTAGTGTAATAGTCCTCACAAGATTGGTGTTTTAGGCCTCTAGACACATCTTGATTGAGTTGATTGCATTGTTTTAGTGCTTTTCATGCTTAATTTCAGAACTAATCATCTCTGCAACCTCCTTCCTTTCTTGGCTTTTACTTTTGCTTTGAAAGTGGTTTCAAGTCACTTACTTACCTAAGTGTGAAATTGAGGTTTCATACTTAATGGTTTAATCCCTTAGGGGGTTCATTACCAACGGTATGATGCTTCTTTCATACCCAAAGCAACTTGTGTTTTGAGCCTTCTTTCCATTAGAGGACTTTAATTCACCCTTTGGACTTAGTTGGATTAAAGAATGGTTGGTAAGTAAAAATGAGTAACTAAAACTTGGGACTAAAAATGAGCAAGATAATAACTTATGTGTTCAATCGCACGTTAATTGAACACAAGGAAGCTTGGGCCATCTCATACTTACTAGTGATGAAGTGATCCAAGTCTCTAAGGTCAACTTCTTCCCTTGATCTTTTGTGAAAGGGAGGAGGTTCATGTCTTGTTTTGCATTTATTGAGCTTGCACATCTTGAATCAGAAGCCATCATGTAATGAAATTGCTTGAGTTGGTGGTTTGTGGCTTAAGGTTCATCACTTCTTGGATTTGCTCATGAAAAGGAAGGGTGAGTTGTGCAGACAATCCTTGAAAATACCCTGTATATGCTCTGTTTGTCCTTTGTTGCAGCAAGATGAACTAGTGCATCAATGGCCGGTAGGCCACTTTCCATGGCTGGTAGGTGGCCGGCAGAGCACCATTTGCTGGCAGGTTGCTGACAGTCTTTACTAGTGGCCGGCTAGCCACTGATGCAAAGCTCAACAGGTTGTTGGAAACGTGGAGTGAATTTGTTCTGGAAGTGTTCAACTGTGCAAACAGAGGCTTTTGGGAGCAAACGATGGTCTTTTCGAGTGATAACCAAGCATGAGCATGCACATCTTCCATTTCCCGAGGCAGAGTAGTTAAATGCTTTAAATTACTTAGCTTATTTGCATTTGTGTTGTAATTTAATTAGCTTACTAATTAGTTCAAGTGTTATAATAATTAGTTAATTAGTTTAGCTATTTATTTCATTCGATTTTGTAGTAATTAGCTTAATTAGCTTAGCTTTATTTAGTTTCTAGTTAGCTTAGTTTATTCATTCGAACTCTCCTTCGTGAGAGCGTAATGTAATAATGTGCATGTCTTCCAACCCCACGTCTCTCTCTCTTTTATTTATCCACTTTTGATGGTTAGATTAGGAGCATCACATTTTCAATTAGCATATCTTATGCTTGCATACATTCATCTTGTCTTGCATGCATCGAGGTTCGGAACATCATTCAAACTGCATTGTCATTTCAATATTTCTTGAATACGTGCTTAGACCGCATGCTATTTTATTGATTCATATGCCATATTAGTAGCCGAGCCTATTTGTTGCATATCGCATGTGTTGCATTAGTCATCTTGTATAGCTAGGAATCATTCATTTTTCTAACTAGTTTCTTTTTTTGGCTTGGAGTACTAAGTGAGTTTTTAGTGCTTTAGCATACTTGCATGAGTGTGAGTGATTGCCATGTCTAGCATGCTTGCCATGAGGCTAAATGCTTAATTGCTATAGCTACTTGAATGCCTGTGGATGATGGCTTGTTGCTTGAATTGAAACAATTCAATGAATGTACGTTTAAGTCCACTTTGTTGAGTGGCAAATTCGCAAATTTTAAGCCCACTTGAGGTGACAAATTCAACCCTTTTTGCAAAACAAACATGAAATTGAATTGTTCCAATTCTTGCAATTTTAGTCTATACTTGCTTGTGCGCATCACATAGTAATGCTAGCCTAATAAACCAGAACAAGAGCATATAATGTATATAAAAATCATATCATGATTAGTAGAGGCCGATCTTTGATCAGGAGAGCGAGGGTGCTCAGTTCATGATCTTCCCCTCTCGTACCTAAGTTCTTGAGCCGAGGTAACTTTGGTGATGACAGACACGTGGCCTTTGGCACGAGTCATGGGTTTCCTAAATATCCCCAAAATAAAATATTTAGGTGGCGACTCTGTATCTGGCAAAGTAGTCCATTTTTGGCAATTTGATTCAAAATCAATTTTCCAAAAGATTTGTGGGATTTGGACTCTTTGGTGTTTATCAATTTCACATTGCACTTGCAAGATTAGATTCAGAACCATAGAAGTCTGAATTGTAGGGCTTCCTTCAAACTTCCAAAAGGGGGCGCGAAAAAGCCTAGCTACAGTTTCTGGCGACTCTGCTGGGGATTTAGAGAACTTGACTCGAACTCATGATATGAAATTTTATCTACACTTATGTGTTTCTTTGCATTGCATTTGCATTGGTGCGCCTAAGTCATTATGTTTGCCATCTGCTATACCTAGACAGTTTGCCGAAGGCTTTTCTAAAAGCTTGCCAAAAGGTTGACCGGTTGTGGGCTCTGCCACGATGAGAACACAACCCTTGGATCTGGAGTACCGCTGTACCGTTTGATCCTCCTTTCACTTCTCGATATTAGATGTGAGAAGTATATTAGGTAGTCTTGCTGAGGTACCCTTTTTTGACCATTTGGCCTAGTTACATATCGAAAACCATAGAGACTGTTCCAAACTAGAACATGTTGCTTACCCAAACGCAGGATTGAGTGAAACCGCATTGCTTGAATAGTGAACTCTAGCTCCTGACGAAACTAGGACAGGGTAACCCTACCCCCTCATAGGGGTGAGAGTGAAACTCTACAGGAACGTGCGTATCAGTTGCAAGTTTGGGTATTAGATTTTGGGGGTAGAAGTCAGTGTTAAGTGCAGTTCTACAACTTTTGATTACAATTGTGTTGTTTACATTTGAGCTGAGGTGCTATGCGGTTTCTGATTTTTGTTTCCCTTTTTGCTTTATTTCTTTTTGCAAGGTAGTTTATCACAATTGCTTTGGATAGTTCGGATACCCCCAAGCACTCTAGACCCATGCAAGGAGACTCTACCGATCCGGAGATCTTGTTAGGGGACAACCTGTGTTTGCTTCGCTCCCATCAGTTACGAGACAGAGGAGGGCTAGGCATAACTCACCAGTTCAGCAATCACCTGCATCCAGTTAGGGACAGTCTTCTACATCCAGTCCAGTAAGAGACTACTCGTCAATTCTAATGGTTTAATATCCCCCGGTCGGCATAGAGGACTTGATCCGTCATCTCCAGCAAACCATTGAAACTATGCAGCAAGATGCTGCTCGCCAAGCTGAAGTTACAGCCTAGCAAGCCGAAGTGATAAACAAGCTGCAGCAGCAACAACAACCACAACAGACAGCGGCTTCTACTTCTCATGTACCTCCTGCAGGTATCCCAGCACCCAGAATCACTGTTAATGTCCAAGAGAATCTGGGCAATCCAATAGACCCCATCCTACCACAATCCTTCAAGGCACCAGTGTACCAAATTGTGGCACCATTTGAATTTGAAGTTGACCCACAGTTCTGAAGGTCAACAAACTAGAGAAGCTTCTCAAATAGGCACAGGGTGTGAATTCAATCCCCGACATCGAAGACGGATACACCGACTTCGCAGTAACTTTGCTGGACCGGTTTAAAATGCCACACATAGATCGGTTTGATGGCTCTAGAGACCCCATGGTCCATCTTCAGTTATTCTCTGATATCCTACAACCGATGGGCCTTACCAGGCTTTAAAAACTGTCACTTTTTGGCCAAACCCTGTCGGGAATAACGGCTATCTTGTATGCAAAGCTAGAAGACTCTGTGAAGCGAAGTTGGGAGGAAATGGCTGAGGCCTTCATTGCACAGTACTACTATAATACTCAGATCGAGATCATGACCTGTGATCTTGAAGCAACCTGTCAGAAGCTAAAGGAGCGCTTCTCGGACTTTGTAATGAGGTGGAGGGCCAAGGCTTCAATGATCACTATCAGGCCATCTGAGAAGGATCAAATCAGGATGGTGGTCCGCAACCTACAAGGGAAACTATTGTAGAAGATGATAGTCTTGCCATTGTTCACATTCAATGAGCTCCATGAGACAGAGGTTCAGATTGAAGATGCAATGAAACAAGGGTTGATAAATAATGAAAAGGAACAGCCTAAGAGGCCTTTTTCACGTAGTTCCAATGCAACCACGAGTGGAAGTACATCTGTGCGGCCATCTGATATGAATGTAGTCACCACTACAGCCAAAATTGCCAACCCTTTCGCCAGGACAAATCTACAAACTCAAACAACCAGGGTCGATCTCAAAGGGTCTTCACCCCACTTTATATGCCTTTATCCCAAGCCCTAAGGGTGCGGATCAAAAAGGGGCGTCTTAATCCATTAGAACAACGCCCACTATCCGGTCTTCTCCCACCAAAACATAACCCAGATAAATACTGTGTTTTTCACCAGCAGCACGCTCACGACACTGACCAATGCTATAGGCTGCGTCATGAGATTCAAGATCTTATCGACAACAAGGTGATAGCACCACCCCAAAAGCCAAATGTAACCACCAACCCTCTCCGGGCCCACAACCAAGTTCCCCCACCTTGGAACCTAAATCTAATACATACACTGGCCATCCTATATGACCCAAGCATATACATTACCCCTTCCCACCTACCCAAATTGGCCGTGTTCATCTCTGAAAGCACCAACTTGTGCATGATGGACACTTCCACCCATCAACCTGAACCCGTGGTGGTGATGACGGCGGAATGAGGGAGGTTGGCCTTGGAGGAATATGTCAGTCCATTGCCTGAAAGCTTTACAGACTTATTTGAGGGGGAGTATGACCCGTGTTGTTACATTGTGCCAGTTGATCAAACCAAACCCGAAGTGGTATTTCCAACAACAACAGAGGTCAGTGTGGTTAGAGAGGATGGCCCAAGTCAAGGACTGGATGATCTAGCAGAGTTGGAAGAAGACTTAGACAATCTGTAGTTCTATGACAAACAAGACCAGGGGGACGTGCAGATTGACTGGTTTGATCTGAATGGGTTGATGGACAATTTGGGCTAGTTGAGTGATGAACCTGACTGGAAGGAAGGAACTGAACCAAAACTTGAAGAACAGGAAATGAGAATAGCTACAGTGGTCGGAATGGCCAAGGAAAAGGAAAAATTGTTAGAGAGCACCGGTATTAGGAATTTAGCTCAAGAACTAGGTGCCGTGAGTACCGCAGATACTGAGCAGGAAACCGCGTTGAAACGTTTTGTGCAAGAAAGGGATCAAGACAAACAAGAAACTGGAAAAGCCAAACACCCTGCGAGGGATACGTCTGAGGGAATGATCAGAACAGAGCCGGACAACTGTTTGTCTGTTACCAGAGGTGCATGGTGGGAAGATGATGATCTTCTTTTGGCTCACACCGATGAAGATTAGGGTGAAGACCTGCCAGACAATACTTGGTACTCTGAAGAGATTGACCATATGACGAGTGTAGACACCCCATTTTTGACCGTCCTCAAGACTTGGACGTCATCGTTCGAACACTCGATGATCATCCATGTTCGTGTTCATTTTGAGTCCTTGAAGGTCTCGGCTGAGCGCCTTGCCTTGGAGCCTCTCAATTTGTCTATTTTATACTTGGTTGTGGACCAAGAGCTTGTGGCTTTGCTTCTGGGGAAAGAGGGTGACCTCTCGGCTAGCCTTGTGACTCATCAGCCAGGGATTGTTTCCATCGGCCATCAGTGGTGGCCGGTCGGCTACACTGATGGCCGATCGGCCACTAAGGATGGCTGGCGGCCTTTTTTCTACTTTTTCAGATATTTTGTGTGCCAGCCGTTGCACACTGAGTGTATCCTCCATACACGTGTATGGATGGATTCAAGCAAGCTTTTGCTTGCATTTTCTATATAAGGGGAGGTCCATCCCCCCTTTAGAGGGGTTACAAAATTTCAGAGCTAAAATTTCTCTCTTTCTAGAATTCTCTCTCTCTCTCTCTCTATATATATATATATTGTGCTATATTGTGCTTGAAAGTGTATTTTCTTCACATAGTTGCACTAAGACACCTAGTCAAACACCTTCACTTTGTTGCTGAGGTCCTTAGAGATCCTATTTGAGGTCTAAAGCCTGGTTTTAGCTCAGAATTTGGGTTGGTTTGCTGCTGTGCTTCAAGGGTAAGGCCTTGTCCCTTTAAGCTTTATTTTGGTTAAGTGCTTGACCACCTTTGCATGCTATTTTGAGGCTGGTTTTAACCTCTCAAAAACTCTGATTTTAAGGCTTTAAAATGTTGGTTTGAGTCTTGTTTGGTTAGGGGGTGTTTCCCCTCTTTTGCTCTTTAGCTTGTAAAGCCTCTTGAGCCACCTTTCTTAGCCTTCGTAATAACCTTTGTTTGGCCTTTCTACCACTGAAACTCAGAGGAATTTCAGTGGTAAAAAGTTGGTTTTGAGGCTCAAAAAAGGAGGGGGTGGTCCCCTCTCCTTGTATCTTGTTTGTATGCATAGATGGCTTAATAGTTGAGCATGTTTTTGTATCACCTAATGGCTTATTCTTAGCATGTTTTTGTGACTTTTTTAACATGCTATAACTCTGTTTTGGGCTGGTTGAAGCACCTCTTGTTTGCTTCTTACACTTGTAGTGTAATCTTGCTTGCTAGCCTAGTGTGCTTGATGTTGTAGCTTATTATTCTAGCATGTGTTAGCTCCATTCCAGCAAGTTTTTGGCCTTGCTTTGACATGCTTGAGCTCTTCTTTGAATGGTCTTGGTCCCTTGAGACTTGCTTTGTATAACCATAGTGTAGTTGGCCTTGACTAGCTTTGAGTTTTGAGGCCCTTAACATGTTGTGTACATGATGATTGCATGTTTTGGCATCATTTAGCATGCAATTTCAGTGCATGTAGTGTAGACACACTCTCACATATTTCACTCTTTCATCGCTTTTGAGAGTTGTGCTCTATGCCTTGCTTATGAGCCAATTTGTGCGCATGTTTTTCTTGCTATTCGAGCTTCAATTTCAGCATATTGTAGTCTCTGATTTGGCATGATTAAGCTCTGTCCAGAGCCGGTTTGGTCATTTATGCTTGATATTGCATGCTTCTAGAGTCATGCTTTTTATTAGCTTAATGTATTTGGCTTTTGAGCATGCGTTACATGAGTTGTTTGCATTATTTTTAAGTCACTTAGCATGCTATTTCAGTGCTGAAATGTGTGTCATTGCACTCCATTGTTTTAAACTTTCATTCACCTTGAAAGTGGCCTTAAGCCCCTTGTTGGCTTGAGCATGAACTTGAGGCATTCATGTCTAATGGTTTTAATCCTCTCTTGAGGATTTCTACTAACCAATAGCATGATACGTTCTTCATGCTCAAGGCACTCGAAGCTTAGGTCATCTTTCAAATTAGAGGACCTTTCACATTGAACTTAACTGGTTAATGGACTAATTGGTAAGCTAAAATGTGTAAATAAAATGAACCAAGTAAAACTCGAGCAAGATAACATATGAGTGTTGCATTGCATGTGTTCGGATTAGACGTTAATCCAAACACAAGAAATACGGCGCATTTCATACTCAAAGTGATGAAACGTGTCGCGTTTCTTGGTCATTGTCATCCTTGATCATGCATGATAGGGTGACGACACTTTTGAGTCTTATGTGCGCATTCATTAACATTGTACAAGCTTGGTTCTTGGCCCCCATGCATTGAAAATGCTTGGTTGGTGGCTTGAGAGCCAAGTGCTACACTCATTTGAGCTTGAGACATGATAAGGAGTGCAGCAGTAAACACATTTCCTTGCAAATACATTGCCATGCCTCAGTTTGCTCTCTGTTGCAACAAAAAGAGGAAGTTCGGGAGATCAGTGGCCGACCGGCCACATGTACTGGCCAACCGGCCATAAGTAGTGGCCGATAGACATAATTTCTAGCCGATCAGCCATCATTGTATTCTTGAGATCAAACAGAAGCAATCTGGAAGTTGGCATAATTTCAGAGGTCCAAAAGAATACAAACAGAGGCATTTAGAGGCAAGGTGGTGGATTTTCGAGAAGATGCAACTGAGCATGCTGTAGACTCCCCATTTTTGACCGTCCTCAAGACTTGGAAGTCATTGTTTGAACACTCGATGATCATCCATGCTCATGTTCGTTTTGAGTTTCCGGAGGTCTCGGCCGCATGCCTTGCCTTAGGATCTCTCAACTTGTCTGTTTTGTGCTTGGTTGTGGACCAAACACTTGTGTTTTTGCTTCTGAGGGAAGAGGGTGGCTTGTTGGCTATCCCCTCAACCCATTAGCCAAGGCATGATGCCATCGGCCTTGTGTTCTTGCCATCGACCAAAAGTTTTGGCCGATCGGCACTCCTTTTGGTCGGTCGGCACTTATGTTGGTCGATCGGCCATATTTTTGAGCCGAGACCTTTCTATCTGCTTTTTGTAGATATTTTGTGCCAGTTGAGACAGCTGGTATCCATAATTCACATCCTTCATACACGTGTATGAAGGGATTTGTTTTCAAGACTCAAGCTTGTTGAACAAGCTTGAGAATTGTATTTCTATAAAAAAGGAGCCTCCCCTCCCTTTCCAGAGGTTCTGGAATTTTGATATAGAGTTCATATATCCCTCTCTCTCTATATCTCCCTCTCTCTCTACATTTGTGTGTGTGTTTGTGCCTTAAAGTGTAATATCTTCACACTATTGCACACAAACACCTAGCAATACACCATTCTTTGGTTGCTGAGGTCCTTAGGAGTTGGTTTTAGTGTTCTTGAGCTAGTTTTGATCAGAGAAAGGTGCTGGAGTGGTGTTCTTGAAGGTGTTCTTCAAGGGTGGGTAAACTACCTTTAGATAACCCTTTCTTGCTTAAGCTTTTAGACCTATTTGCATATTATTTTAAGCTTAATTCTAAACTTCAAAAAGTTCTCTTTTTGTATGCTTAAGATGATTGGTTAAGGTCACTTTTGTGTTGGGGGTTGTCTCCCCCCTCCCCTTAGGCCTTGTTTGGCCTTGTTTAGTGCCTTTGTTTTTGAGCTTTGGAACCATCTTGTTTTGACCTTTCTACCACTGAAATCCAGAGGATTTTCAGTGGTGGAAAGGTGGTTTTGGAGTCTTGAATAGGAGAGGGACACCCCCCTCACCTTGTGTCTCATATGCTTGCATAAGTGGTTTATAATGGCAGCATGTGTGCTTAGCTTGTTTTAGCTCCATTTCAATAACTTTTTGGTGTTACTTTGCCATGCTATACCTTTGTTTTAAGTTGGTTTAGTAGCCTCTTGCATGCATCATGCATTTGTCATGCAATCCTCTCATTTGCCTTAACATGCATCATGCATTTAGACCATCATGCTTGCATATTTTGGCTCAACTCCAAGGAACTTTTAGTCATGTTTTACCATGTTTAAGCTCTATTTGGTGTTGTTTTAGTTATGCTTGACTTGCTTTGTATAGCCTTGGTTCAATCTAGCTTGTTAGCTTTGAGTATTGAGTCTTCTAGCATGCATTACTTGGACCATTTTCATGATTTGGCATCATTTCGTATGAGATTTCAATCCATATAATGTGGCTATGCATGCACATTTGTCACCTTTTCCATGCATTGGAAGGTTTGTGTTTCATTCCTTAAGAGTGCATCATTGTGTATGCCACCATGCTTAGGCCTTTAGGGTGCCATCTCAGTGGGTATTTGGGCTTATTTTGACATGCCATATCTCTAATTTTTATTGGTTAAGTCATGCAATGTTTGGTTTTAATAGGTGTAGTGTAACACCTCTTGCTATGCTTTGCATGCCTCATGTCTTTTGGACTTTTGTTCTAACATGTTTCGGCCTCATTCCATGCATGTTTTAGCCTTGTTTTGGTCTGCCTTGGGACTATTTTGGGTCACCTTGGCCCTTTGGGGCTTAGTTGTTATGGCCATAGTGTAAGTCCCTTGGCAAGCTTTAAGCTTTAAGCCCACTAGCATGCTATGTTTATCATATGTGTATGATTTGGCATCATTCTTGACATCATTTCAGAGCACGTAGTGTTGTTACACTTGCATGCTTTTCATTCTTTAAGTATGTTTAAGAGTTGCATCTTTATGCCTTAGCCCTTAGGCCAATTGGCATGCATGCTTGCCTTGTCTTTTCATGCTTTTCATACCATCATTTTAGCACTATTGGCGACTGATTTGGGCATGACTGAGGTCTACCCCTTTTAGCTTAAGTCCATTTAGCATGTTTACTTGCATGTTGCTTGCATGCTTATCCTACTTCGCATTGTGCATGCCATGTAGTCATTTCCATTTTGTATGCTAGTTATCCTTAGCATTGTGCATTGTGCATGCCATTAGCCTTGTTAGGTTGTTCATATTGCATTACATGTTCGCATGTTTAGGTTTCATTACATTTTGTATGCTTGAGTTACGTTTGCATTTGCCATGCTTATGTTGCATTGCATAGCTTTTCCATGTTGCATGCATTGCATGGTGTTTGGTTTGGGGTGTCAAATCAAACACGAGGATCAAGGGACATTTCATACTTGAAGTAACGAAACGTGCCTCAATCCTCGGTCGTCAACGCTCTTGATCAAGCTTGATAGAGTTCTAGGCATTCATATGTTTTTGTTGCATTCATTCCACATTGATTTGCACACTTGGCTCCTTTGGCCATCATGCATTGAAATGAGCGATTGATGGTCCGAGGGTCGAGAACTACACTCCCTTGAGGTCATGACATGATAGGGAGGGAGTTTGTGCACACATTGCCTTGAAAATGCATTGCCATGCTCTGTTTGTCCTCTGCTGCAGTAAAACAGTATTCTGCAGGAAGATATGGCCAGCCGGCCATATTCAGTGTCAATCGACTAAATATTGTTGGCCAAGATCCTCACAAATGGTCGACGACCAATTCCACATGGTCGATGTTCCTATATCTTGGCTGGTGACATCTCACAGTGCTCAGGGAATGGTTTGGAAGCATCATTGAGACTTGTACAGTTTTCAGAGGTGTTAAACAGTGCAAACAGAGGCAACATGAGGCATGACGATGGATTTCCGAGTGGAGCCGAGCATACATCCATTCATCCCTCGTCTCGAGGCCATTTCAGTGTTTTAATAACTTAGAATAGTTATTTATTTCGATTTGGTTTTGTAATTTATTAATTAGCTTGTTAGTTAGTTAATTTGTATTATTCTTTCGGACCCTCCGTCGAGAGGGCGAATTTTTTAATAAGTGTGCGTGAGTGTGTGAATGTCTTCCAACCCCACGTCTTTCTCTATTTTACTTATCTGCTTTCAATGGTTAGTTTTAGGTCATGTTTCAATTAGCATCCTTATGCTCACATGTTTGCATCATTCGTCAGTATTGCATGCACCGGGCTCGGCGCATCATACTAACTACATTGTATTTCAATTCTAAGTTGAACACATGTATTAAATTGTCGCATCTCATATGCCATTCTTAGGATACCCGAGCCTATCTTAATTACATTTCGCATGTGTTGCATTAGCCATTCTAACATGAACTAAGATCATGCATGATTACTAACTAGTTTCTTGTTTTGGCTCGGAGTACACTATGAGTGTTTATGCTTTAGCATCTTGCATGTGTGTGAGTGTTAACATGACAGCATGCTTGCCCTGAGGCTAATTGCTTATGTGATATAACTTCCTGAATGCCTGTGGGTGAAGGTTGGATTGCTTGAATTGGAACAATTCATTGAAATTCGTGTTTTAGCCTACTTACGAGTAGCAAACTTCAAACCATTTTCCAAATAAACGGATATGCGATGCTTTGTTCCAAATTAGGCGATCTAGTCTATACTTGTATGACGTGTGCATCACATAGTAATTTTAGGCTAATAACCGGAATAAGA
>NW_021027619.1:706274-733442 GCF_004153795.1 Camellia sinensis | reverse complement strand
TTTTTCCCATGTAGACATCCGTCCATAGTGGGTTCTTTCCAATTCCACTTTCACGCATTTGGATGGACTGTGGCTCTCAACTATTTTCACTTGCCGGTACGACGATTCGCGCCGGCCATGTACTCCATATTTTCATCCAAAGCTACCCGGTGATAATCAATCACATGAAACGGGTCTCGGAGGTAACCCCTTAACATCGACACATGAAACACATTATGGATTTGTTCAAATCCCGGTGGCAAAGCAACTCTATAAGCAACTGGACCAAGCCTTTCCAGAATCTAAAACAGCCCAATGTAACGGGGTGACAACTTGTCCTTCTTTCCAAACCTGACTTGGCCTTTCATTGGGGACACACGGATAAACATGTGGTCACCGACCTCATACTCAAGAGGTCTTTTTTGAACGTCTGCATAGTTCTTTTGTCGGTCATGAGCTGTTTTGAGCCTTTGTCGAATAGTTTTGATTTTCTCAGAAGTATCTTGCATAATTTCAGGCCCAAATAAAGCTCTATCCCCGACCTCTGTCCAACAAATTGGTGATCTACACCGCCTGCCATACAAAGCCTCGTACGGTGCCATACCGTTGCTGGAGTGGAAGCTGTTATTGTATGCAAATTCTACAAATGGCAAATAGTCTTCCCAATTCCCCTGAAAATCTAAAGCACACATTCGAAGCATATCTTCCAAAGTCTGTATTGTTCGTTCTGATTGCCCATCTGTCTGTGGGTGGAATGCAGTACTGAACCTTAGTTCTGTCCCCATAGCTTCCTGCAAACTTTTCCACAATCTAGATACAAATTTTGGATCTCTATCCGACACAATAGACACCGGAACTCCGTGTAAATGGACAATCTCATCAACATATATGGTAGCTAATCTATAAGCATTAAACGTAGTTCTAACAGGTAGAAAATGTGTAGATTTAGTCAGTCTATCAACTACAACCCAAATAGAATCCATACCTCGAGGAGTGTGAGGTAGGTGAACAACGAAATCCATAGTCACATGTTCCCACTTCCATTCAGGAATAGGGAGAGGTTGCAGTAGACCGCCTGGTTTCTGATGTTCAGGTGAAGACATTTGGACACATATTCTGCAATCTCCTTCTTTATTTTAGGCCACCAATAGGTTTGTTTCAAATCCCGATACATTTTATTATTGCCCAGATGTATAGCAAACACTGATTTGTGGGCTTCATCTAAAACCCTCTTCTTTAGTTTCAGAATATCTGGAATACACGTTCGGTTCCAAAACCTCAACACTTCATTTACAATGCCAAACTCTGCTTTCTGACTTGTCTCAAGCTCATCAATCACTTTCTTGAGGAATCCATCCTCTCTCTGTTTCTGTTTAATTTCTTCAATAATTGCCGGTTCGGCTGTAATAGCGGTTATCAATTTGCCCTGTTCACACAATACCACTTCAATTTCAGAATTCTCAAAATCTTGCATGATCTCTTCTGCTCGGTAAGCAAACAAGCCATACTCCCTGTGGATTTTCTGCTCAAGGCATCAGCAACTGTATTGGCCTTCCCGGGATGGTACTGAATCTCAAGATCATAGTCTTTTATCAGTTCAAGCTATCTGCTTTGTCACATATTCAGCTCTTTCTGTGTAAAGAAGTATTTCAGGCTCTTGTGATCTGTGTAGACTTCACACTTTGCCCCATACCAATAATGCCGCCAGATTGTCAAAGCAAAAACAACTGTGGCCAATCCTAGATCATGTGTTAGGTAATTTTTCTCATGTGGCCTCAACTGCCGAGAGGCGTAAGCGATAACCCTTCCGTTCTGCATTAACACACAACCCAAACCCTTATGAGATGCATCATTGAAAATTACAAAAATTTTCATACCTGATGGTAGTGTCAAAATCGGTGCAGTGGTCAATCTTGTTTTCAATTCATGAAAGGCTGATTCTCTTTCATCGTTCCACTCAAAAGGTTGCCCCTTGCGTGTCAGTTGGGTAAGAGGCACAGCTATTTTCGAAAAATCTTTCACAAACCTCCTGTAGTACCCAGCTAAACCCATAAAACTGCAGACTTCTGTTACATTGGTCAGTGTAGGCCAATTCACAATTGCCTCTATTTTCTGTGGGTCCACTGAAATCCCTTCCTTGTTGATCACATGCCCTAAAAAAATAACTTTATCCAACCAAAACTCACACTTCTTTAGTTTAGTAAACAATTTCTTTTCCCTAAGTATTTGCAGGACAGTTCTCAAATGATGTTCATGTTTAAGTCTATCTTTAGAGTATATCAAAATGCCATTAATAAAAACCACAATAAATTCATCGAGGTAGGTTTTAAAAATTCGGTTCATTAGGTCCATAAATGTTGCTGGAGCATTAGTCACTCCAAATTGCATAACAAGAAACTCAAAATGTCCATACCTCATTCTGAATGCAGTTTTCTCAACATCTTCCGCCTTTACCTTCAACTGATGATACCCGGATCTCAAATCAATCTTGGAAAACACTTGTGATCCCTGCAACTGGTCAAACAGGTCATCAATACGGGGTAAAGGATATTTATTCTTTATCGTTACCTTGTTCAATTCCCGATAGTCGATACACAAGTGTAGGGTTCCATCTTTTTTTTTCACAATCAACACCGGTGCACCCCATGGTGATGTGCTAGGTCTGATAAATCCTTTGTCAAGCAGGTCTTGTAACTGTTCTTTCAATTCTTTCATTTCAGCTGTAGCCATTCTGTAGGGAGTTTTAGAAATAGGCTGGGTGCTTGATACAATTTCAATAGTGAATTCTATCTCACTGTCCACCAATTCCCCTGGTAGTTCATTTGGAAACACATCTGGAAATTCTCTAACAATAGAGATATCATTCAATTCAGCATTTACAGATTGTTCAGACAACACATAGCACAAATAACCCTGACACCCTTTCCTGATCAATTTACATGCTTTCATTGCAGATATCAAATAAGGTGGAGGCACTACCCCGTTACCCACAAACACAATTTCTTCTTGTTCTGGTGGTTTAAACATAACCCGTTTTGTCACACAGTTAATGGTGGCACAATATTTAGTTAACCAGTCTATGCCTAGAATTATGTCAAAGTGCCTAAAGTTCAAGGGTAACAAGTCCACATATAGAATGGCATTTCCAATTTGCATGTCACAAAAACGATAGACAGATTCACACAATACCGATTCCCCAAATGGAGCAGACACACATAGTAGATATGGCAATAATTCTAGAGGTCTACTCAGTCTAGATGCAAATGCACATGTTACAAATGAGTGTGTTGATCCAGAGTCAATTAACACAAAGGCATCCTGATTACATATAGAAATGGTACCTAAGATAACTGCGTTGGCATTCTGGATATCGCCCGGAACAAGCGCAAAAACTCTCCCTTGTCTCACGGTATCTCCGGCGGGAGTAGATCTCGTAGCATTTCCTGGTTTTAGGACTGATGCTATCGAACTAGCAGCAAATTTTCCACTGTTCTGTTTGCAATCTCGGGCCATATGTCCTTGTTTCCCACATTTGAAACAGGCTCCTGATGCACGGTAACAAACTCTTGTTTGCAATCTTTGGCCATATGCCCCTGTTTACCACAATTAAAACAAGCTCCTGACACACGGTAACAAACCCCACGATGCTTGTTACTACAAGTAGTACACAACGGGGTTATATCTCGGGAAGAATTAGAAGTATTCGAGGAGCCCGTATTTTGCTTCTTTGAAAAGAAGCCCTGCCTTTTACTACCCTTCCAGTCAGTTGTCGGTTTGGTTTGTCTAGCTATATGAGCTTCTGATATTATGGCCCTGTCTAGTACCCCAATGTAGGTTTTCAGCTTCAAAACATTCACCCTCTCTAGAATGTCGCTTCAAAGCCCGCCTTCAAAATGTCTTGCCTTCTTATAGTCTGTATCAATCACGTGTGGCGCAAACCTGGCCAATTCAGTGAATTTGGCCTCATACTCGGCTACAGTCATACTGTCTTGCCTCAGTTCCACGAATTCTACCACCTTCCTATCTCGGACACACTGCGAAAAGTACTTGTCATAGAAAATTTCTAGAAATTTTGCCCAATCTACATCTTTTTAATTCTCACGCATTAACATCCACCATCTTCTTGCTTCGTCTTCTAGCATAAAAGTGGCTAGAAGCACTTTCTGTGTCTCCGAACACGGGAACACTTCAAACAGTATTTCTATGCCGAGGACCCAAGCTTCAGCTTTCAAAGGATCAAATCCACTATGAAACTGTGGTGGTTTCATTTTTTTGAACTCTTTGGTGAGAGCTATGATTCGGTCATCATTCTGATTATCTGGCACATGAGGTGCCGGAGGTAGAGGTGAAGGATGTGGCTGCTGCCACTGTTGTTGCCATTCTTGTTGTTGCCTTAATGTCTCTGCCATTTCCTGAATCAGTCTTTCCATTCTATCCAGTCTGGCAATAGAAGATTCCTCTATCTCATCACCTCTCGTTCTCACCATCTGATTAAACTTGCATTATACTTTATACAAAAGATACACATGTATGCATATACTAAAGAGCATACATAATCAAATAATTTGAAATGCAAGCAGTTCACAAACTTATAACACATAGTTGTTCACATTTAACAGTTAAACGTATTCTTGATGTTTTCGGATTCATACTTATCACATGAATGCATCCTAGATCTTTTCTAGACGCTTATTTCTCTTTTGGACAAGTGTGTGAGTTATTAACTCGTGCTCTGATACCACTCTGTCACGATCCAAACCCGCCCTTATGGGTTAAGGCCATAACCGGCCAGTAATCACGAGATTACCTACGGCCTCAAACCAAATAAATCAAAAGACATCAGAGTAAAGGGGCCAAACGGAAGCAAATTTAAAACTTTATCCATAGAGCTGTGGTTATATGCACACCATAATATTCCAAACATTTATATGTTAATAACTCACATCAAAATATGTACTAACACAGAACATTGTACATATAGGATCATACAAGTTTAATGCAGTCGAACCCAAGACTTATATACAAAAGTAGTCCAATGCTTTCGCCAACATAACAAAACTATGAACAAAGGACAAAGGCGAAGACAGTCTTGTGCGTGAAACGTTTGGGCTGACTCCTCAAAACTTTGACTGTTTCTCACAATTTCACCAAGGTTGGTTCTGGACATCCCTTGGCTCACCTACATGTACATGAATGAGCGTGAGCGAAAGTCCAGTGAATAATATCAATAAGGAAGATACATAAGCAATCTTTGAAACAGTTACAGCAGATGGCCTTTGGCCCAATCACTTGTATCAATCGGCCTTCGGCCCATCATTTATGTCAATCGGCCTTCGGTCCAATCCTTTATGTCAATCCGCCTTCGGCCCAATCCTTTATGTCAATCGGCCTTCGCCCCAATCATTTATGTCAATCGGCCTTCGCCCCAATCATTTATGTCAATGGGCCTTCGGCCCAATCATTCATGTTAATCATTGTCCACCATTCAAATTAATGAACATACAAAACTTACATAGAAGTAAACAATTGGACAACAACATATTTCAAATATCTTGTTAAGATATTACTCACAGTGATTGGCTTGTGGATTTGCCCTGGAACTTGACTCTACACATCATATAGCACATATGGGTCACAAACGATTCAACCCGTTCTTTAATTCACATATTCCTCTTTAGGCTTCATTCTTTTCTCTTTAACTCAATTACAATGCTCAATGCATGTCTAAGAGTGTTTGCAAGTGAAAGAGAACGGAAAACGAAACATAGAATACACTTTCAAAATTTCAGAAAACAGGGTCCCCGCTCGAGCAGACCCATTAGGTCTACAAAAGTGCTGGTTGTATCATGTTTACGCTCAAGCGTGAACTCGGACGCTCGAGCGGAAGTTCATCCTACATAGCTCCCCGCTTGAGCGTGAACTTCCCTGCTCGAGCGGACACCATGCCTGCAAGAAAATACTGGGAGCTCGAAATCCCCGCTCGAGCAGCGGTTCCCTCGCTCGAGCGGGCATCAAAAATTCTGGGTTTTCCAGAATGGTTCTTGAGCTCGAATTCAACACTCTAACCAACATTTCTTGCATGCCATGGCTCAAATTTCACATATACATATACTAACATGATACCAACACCAAATTACAACACAATGAAGCTCAATTTCTTGAATTACTTACATGTATGCCTCAAATTAACCCAAATTCATCACCAACACATCAAATTCAAACATGCAAAGCTCATACCTCCATGATCTACTCTTGCATGTGAGAAATATTCTTTCATATCAACTTAATTGGTGAAGAGATGATCAAATACATGGATTTCAAACAAGATTCAACATAGATTATACACATTGTGTTCAAATATGGAAATTCATAGTAATTTCCTACATGCATGCATCTATTGACTTTAAATTCAACACATACAACTCAATCACCTCATAAACAATTTAATTCATGTTCTTAATCATTTTTCAACCTTGAATTCACAAGATGATAACTTACAATTCATGAATTCACTTACCTAGAGGCTTAATCCTTCCAATCTATAGCAAATTCTTGAGTTTGATCCTCCAATTCTTTACAAACTTGAGCCAAACACAATTCTTCTTCTCTCACCCTCTCTAGCCGACCCTCTCTCTACTCTTAGAGTCAAAAATCAGCCAAAATAAACTAAAGAGGAAATTTGAGGGTGTAGTGCCCCATTACAACAAATCCCACTAATTTCAATATAATAATAATAAAGTAATTAGGCACTAATTCATCAATTAAATCAATAAATTCTGATATGAATCAATTTCTAATCAAATTTCACTGTAGGCTCTAAAAATTATGCCAATCACAATGGCGCGACGAATTTCGGTTTCGGTGGCCGATAGGGCCTTCAATTTAATTTCCAAAGCAGATAATCAAACAGATATTCCTACGGTGAACAGATAGAAATTCAAAACCACATATTTTTACATAATGGCACACAAAATCACATTAAACACATAATCATATTCATATTAAGGACCAATTAGCACAATACGGAACATGGTTATCACACATGGCTCCAATATAACTTAAAGAGCAAGAACAGAAAGTGTTTTAATATCCCTTGGGACACTGTTTTTATAGTGGCCTTGTGGAGGTTATGGAAGGCTATAAACAATGTGGTGTTCAAACAAGAGGACTATAATACCCAGGAAATAGTGAGACAGATTCAACATGAAGCAGCAGAAATACACCATGCCTTTTACACAGACCATTTCACAGGTGACTATTTACACTTTGAAACTAATTGGTGTCCTCCTTGTGCAAGAAAAATCAAGCTCAACACGGATGGATGCTCCAAAGGAAACCTTGGTCCTGTTGGATATGGTGGTTTATGCAGAGATGCTCGAGGAGCCTGGATTTTTGGATTTCATGGGAAATTAGAGTCAACCACAAGCGAGGAAGCTGAGCTTTGAGGCATCTATAGAGGCCTCACCATAATTTTGGAGAAAAGCATGCATGATGTTTTGATTGAAACTGATGCAGAACAAGTGGTGGTCAACATCAACAATACCACACCCAATAACTACCCCTACAGAGTACTACTAGAGGATGTCAAATTCCTCATGCACAGATGCAACTGTGAGGTTAGCCACATCCTCCGTGAAAGGAACAAATGTGCTGATGGGCTTGCAAATATGAGAGTGACTCATGGAGAAAATCTGGTAGTGTTAGAGAATCCATCTATTGAAATTGCTAGTCTGCTTGTTATAGATATAGTTGGAACATCTTGTGAAAGGGCTTAAGCCTGTTTAGCCCTCTGCTTTGGTTTGTTGTTACTATGTCTTGTTCTATTTCCTTTGAAAAAAAAAATGCATTATTATATCATTTTCTTTGGATATGCATTAGTATTTTTTTTTTCCGTTCACATTTGATCAATGTAGCTCACATTTGATCAATTGGGAAGAGGTGTGGGCAAAATCATAATTGTCATTGAAACAAATGTAATGTGATTAAGTAGCTATGATATTCAATTAATGTGATTTTTTGTAGAGATGATATACTTGACGAACTTTACACATTGAACGGTTTGAATCATCAAGATGAACCTAAAGTGGGGCCCACCGTAGCCTAACGACACCGTTTAGTCAGATTTCAGACTAGAGAGAATTGCTTAATTTTTTAAAAAGCGATTGGATTCTCTCAAGTTGGTCTGGTGAGCCCATTTTGAGGCCGACCTTGATAATTCGGATAGGACCGTTCACATTTGAGAACTTATTCAATAGAATATTCATGTAAAAAATTAAAATGATCGGATATCAATAACTATATATTTGAATCACATTTGTTTTATAAAAAATATATGATAATTTTAATTTTAAGAGTAAATATCTATTTTTTATAATATAAATATAATTTAAACATATAACTATCGATATACAATTATTTTTATTATTATTTTTTGTGCATGATAACCAACTTCAAAATCCAAACTCTTTTTTAAGAAGAGTATTGTTAGAGTTATTACCAAATGGGTCCAGCTTGTCTCCAATTGGAGATTAAGAATGGACCGTTTAGTCCGGCTTGTGGGCCTATTTTTGGGCTCATTTTAGTAATCTGAACCGTTAATATGTAAAACTTGTCGAGTACTATATTCTTGTAAAAAAATTACGTTGATCGGATATCGATAGCTATTTGATTAGATCAGATTTTTGTCAACCATTTATTTTTTTACCATTCATTTTTTTTTATACAAAATTGATCTGATCAAATAGTTATCGATATCTAATCAACGTGATTTTTTATAGGGTTGTAGTACTTGACGAGTTTTACATATTGAATGGTTCAGATTATTGAAACGGGACCAAAAAATAAACCCATGCGTCAGACTGGACGGTCCAATCTTGATCTCCAACTGGAGACAAGCTGGACCGTTACCAAATAATCTACTAAAAAATGATCAAATTGTGTGTTTAGTAAATTTTTTTGATAGATTATTACATTTGGGCTTGGTTTTCCTCTAGCTCCAGATCAGATTGGAGGGTACTGTTGGGTCCGTGGGAGCCTACCACGGGTTTCGTTTCGATAATTCGATCTGTTTAATATGTAGAATTTGTCGAGTACTATATGCCTGTAAAAAATCACGTTGATCGGATATCGATAGCTATCTGATCAGATCAATTTTCTATCAACCATTTACTTTTTCACCATCCATTTTTTTATATATAAAATTGATTTGATCATGTAGTTATCGATATTTAATCAACGTGATATTTTACAAATATATAATATTTAACAAATTCTACACATTATTCAATTCAAATTATTAAAACGAAACTTATAATAAAATCCGTGATGGACCCCATAAACCCAATAATACCCTGCAGTCAAATCTGAAAGAGGAGCAAGCCAGTGCCATTACATTTTTGCTTTTAAAAATGCAAAAGGCGGTGACGCGGCCAATATTGAAGACTGCCCATATTCTGAGAGGGCTCGCATTCCACCACGCAACAACGCCCTTTGCATTCAATTCCCTCACTCCACTGTTTCTGCAACACGAAACAATCAAAAAACGCAATAAATCTCACCCTACTTATTGTAGTACAGCAATGCAAGACAATGAAGTCCACATGATCTCTTTGATGCTTCACTTCCCCGAAATCACCAACAATTTATTATTATTATTATTATTATTATTATTATTATTATTATTATATGTTTCTTCATATGTATATGTATCGATATGGGCTTGGAGAGGCACCCTTTTCCTTATCTCTACGGATTTTCTGGTCGACTTTGGTGTTCTCTATCTAAGGGAGTGACGAAAGGCCGGTGATCCTCCTTATTTTCGTTTCCTTTTTTTAATTTTCTCAGAAAAATTTCAATTGTGTTGAGCTATTTAAGACTAATTTTGAAGCTTGTGAATGCTGAATTCACAAATCTGTATTTTGTCGTTTCTGGGTTGTTAAAGGAGGAGAGAGAGGTTGTTTTGGCAATATGAAGGGTTTTGTGTTATGGGTTTTGTTCGTGGCGGTTGGGACAACTTTGATTTTTCTTAGTTTCTCTACCGAAGGAAGGACCTCCTCTGTTCCTGGTAAACTTTTATAGCTGTATCTTTTCTTCATAAATTTTAGATTTTACAGCGGTTAGCTTCTGGGTTTTGTCTTTATGCCTAAGAGCTTGATCTTCGTTTGTTTTTGCTGAAAAAGGTTGTGTCTGCAGATATGTTTGTATTGGAGAGTAATTTTTGTCATGCAAAACATAGAAATAAAACTAGATTCATATCTAATTCCAAAAGGTGGTATTGTGATATTATCCTTCTCTATTTTCTACCAATAGGTCCTTAATATCATCTTAATTATGTTACTCACATTGCATTCTTTACCTGGGATAAGCTCCCTCCATACCTTAATCTCTTCATACCTCTCCACACCCTTCTTATAGGCTCCAATTCAGATCCGCACCGATAACCCAAATTGTCTTTCTCGTAAATTTCGTAATAAAGGTCATTTAAGCGAAAAAATGAGTTTTATTAGAAAATTATAGACTTAACAAAAAACTGCATTTTGTTTGATAAAATGAAAGACAAATGTGATTGTAAAATTAAACTATCCATTTTATAAAATAAAATGTTTTTTTGTTCCTGCGTTTATAATTTTCAATTGAAGCTCATTTTTTGTATGGATGACCTTTATTACGAAACTTACAAGATAGACGATTCAGATTATCGATGTGAATCTGAATTGGGGCCTACAAGAGGGGTATGGAGAGATGAATGTATGGAAGGGAGTCTATCCCTCTCTACATCAATGCAAGGCTGTATTTGGATTAAATATTTGAGAGAGGATTTGTTAAGGGAAAGGAAAAAGGAAAGGAAATTGAAAAAATTATTTAGCTTATATTTCGTTCACAATTTTTTTCCCCTTTCCCCCTCAAACCCTTACTAAAATCATTGATCCAAACATAGCATATGAGCTAAATTACCAGTTTAATAATGATGGATCTCATACTCAAATATTTGCTGTTGTGATAAGCAATCGAATGAGTGCAATGATTGATGGGCCTTATTTAACTATAGAAATTTCTGTGCTTTTATTGTGCTTTTATTAATTTTTGCATAAGTTTTCTATCAAGACCCTCTTGGTAGTGGCATGTTGATAGAATTTATCTTTGATGTTCAAAATTAAGTATTAGTACTTCCAATACATAATATACTTCTCATTGCCATTGCTTGTCAAGAACTCCATTGAAACCTGCAACACCAACTCCATTAATTTATGTTTTATTGCTGCTGACTTGGTAAATTGAGAAGGGATAGCCGCTCCAAGGATCCCATCATTCATAAGAGAGCCGGCCTTCACATATCTTCCAAAATTCATAAATAATAATTTTTTATTATTTTTTGTTAATTTTTTTTCATTATAATTGAAAATTAAATCTGGAGAAAAGTTTTTTAGTGTTTGTAAGGTATTTTTATGTTATAATTTTATTGTGATTTTCATGTAGTTAGGTTTGTGATTTTTTATGCTCTTATTTTGTCCAACAATACTAGGTAGGGGTGATAAATGATTATTAGTGTGGGTGGAAAAATGTTATATGGTGTCCTATGAAAAGCCAAAAATGGTTGCTTTAGTAATAGAGTATGATAAAATTCCTCCTTATTCAAAGACCTTCAATAGTAAAACTTAAAAATTGTGTTTTTTCAAAGACCCTCAATAATAAAGCTTCAAAAAAAAAAAAAATTCATTGTCCAAAAATCCAATTAAAAGATTCATTTTTTCCAAATAAAAATAAAGATTTTGAATAATCTCAAGATTGATTATAAAAATTGAAGAGGAAAATGTATTTTACATTAAAATTTAATAATAAATTGAATGTAAAAAAAGGCTCCTCTTTGAGATTTCAAATTGAACCTCTTGTTGAGCGGCCCCTATTTAGGTTGAATAATATTTTTATTTTTTATAGTTATAAAAGTGTTTCTTTTAATATAGGTACAATGATTTATCTATTAATGATAAAGCTTCAAAAAAAAAAAAAAAAATTCATTGTCCAAAATCAAATTAAAAGATTCATTTTTTCCAAATAAAAATAAAGATTTTGAATAATCTCAAGATTGATTATAAAAATTGAAGAGGAAAATGTTTTTACATTAAAATTTTATATTACATTGAATGTAAAAAAAGGCTCCTCTTTGAGATTTCAAATTGAACCTCTTGTTGAGCGGCCCCTATTTAGATTGAATAATATTTTTATTTTTTATAGTTATAAAAGTGTTTCTTTTAATATAGGTACAATGATTTATCTATTAATAAAATAACCAAAACTTTATTGTGAAATTTCAATGCGGCTCCCTCTAACTATAATTTTTGCGTTCGCCACTGGTCATATACTTCCCTTCACCAAAAAAATGTGGGGATATTTGACTTATTGAGTTGAGCATTTGATATACATTTACCACTGTTATTATATATCGGTGCCATTTGAGACATAATCTAGACTTCAAAGTAGTGCTGAGAAGAAAGAAAAGTTTAATACTCTATTTATCGTAGAGTGCTCCAATTTGTTTTTCTTTTCCTTTCTCACTTCTATACATAGTTTCATTGATCTAGAATTAAATGGTTGTTGTTTTTATTTTTTTTTATATTTTAATAATAATATAATGTTTATGATGCTTAAACGGATGTTTTGATCTTGTTGTTCAGGCCGAATTGTAAATAAATTGTTGTTCCCTAATTGGTTTGGCTGGCCAAAATGCAATGTTCTGTTGTCCTTTTTGTAACAAATGCCATTTTTTTTTCTCTCTGATTGAATAAGGCAATAATGTTAATGCTGTTATTTAGTGGCAAATTTAGAGTTACTTGTGATATAGTGATGAACAATTTGGGAATTACTTAGTAGATGCATTTAGTTAAATGCTGACGCGAGTTCTTTAAATCAATCCTAGATATGGCTTTAACTCGCCATGGGGATGGCATGGCAGTGATGGCAAGAAACAGGAAGCTGAAGGTACATGCACTTAATTGAAGAGCTTTCGGTGTTTAATTAGAAGTCCATATGACACGCACAGAGCTGTGAGAAAAAAAAAAACTGCATAAGTTGGCTGAGAGGTTGCAATTTATATGATTTGGATGTAATATTTTTTCTTTCCTTTTACCTCTTTTCCAATCTGCAGGAGAATGGTTATGCTTCAAGCACTGACAAGAGCAATGCAGGCAGTGTGAATCTGGAGGACTACAATCCTATTGATCCAGTTCCAAGTTCAAAAGCATCCTTAAGGCCGGGACCTATCCAGCATGGCACTCCGCTTATGCCTTATATCCCAAAGCCTTCACCTCCTGGTCACCCGAAGCCTGGTGGGTTTACTTAGTGTCTGCCTTAGAATCTTTCTGTGTGATTTGCTATGCATGAAAAGTGAAAAATGTAATAAAATCGTAGTTGACACGATGTTTGAACCATTTGGTGTATTGTATCATGTTTATATGCCTAATGGAGCTGTGTCTTTTTTTTTTGTCTGTTTGTTGTGGTCTGTAAACATATGCTGTTTTTTAATGTGGATTTCTTTTCTTTTTGTTTGATGGTATATGTTCCATTGGATTTCAGCCTTATGAATATGATTAATTATGTTCTTGTGATTATATGAGGTTATTGTTATCATCTCACGATCTCTTCTTCTGCTCATCGCTCTTCTCTGTTTTCTTGCTATATTTATGTAATTTGATATGTTTGTTTGATGAATTTGTGATCAGTTTGAGCTGTTTAATTACACACCCCAAAATTTGACTAAATAAAAAACAAATGAGCTTTTGAAAATTGATTGAATTTAGTAGCTACGAATTGTTTTATTATAGTTCTATGCGCGAAGGAAAATGTTCTTAAGCAAACAAGATGAAATTTGTTATGAGAATCCATTGAAGAAAGAAATCCTGATTTGGGCATGTCTCACCCACCCTTTGCTGCGCATACAACACGTTGTGACAGAAACAATGTGAACATAATTTTTAGGTCATTATTAACTGTAGAATATCCTGATCACCATATTAACAGACCTTCAATCAATCCCGTCAATGTTACCTTTCATTGCTATCCACCAAAACAAAATTTAACCAAAATTGAAGTATTAGTATATTAACAAAATAATAATCATGCATCACCTTTAGATTTTGGGGTGCGTTAGTAATTTTTGTTTTGAAAAATCTGTGTTATATTCTGTTGTACCTTCTTACAACTTACGACTCAAAAATGGCTTAAATAAGTTGAAAAAAAAAAAATGTTTATGAAGAAGTTGAGGAAGTGATGTTTTTTAAGCATTTTTTTTTTATTAATTATAAACTTTCACCTTAAAATAAACAAACATTCCATATAGGTCTGCTTCACCCTCAATCTTGTAATGATGTTCTTTTAGTGATGCTCTGTAGTACACTTCTCTTTCTTTTCTTCAACACTTCCCTAAATTTATTAAGGGTCCGGGGAGGTCATGTGGGCCCCGTACTTTTTTATTTATTTTTTATTTTTTATAATATTATAATTTATTTGTAAAGTGATGTGCTTTGATGTACTAAAATTAAGAATTTTAATTTGCAATCATTTATGTTAAAATAGAGATTTTGATGGGCTGAAATTAAGGGTTTTGATTTATTGTTATTTGTCCTAAAATTGGGTATTTTGATTAGCAGTGATATGTGCTAAAATTCAGAATTTTGATTTGTAGTTTTTGTTTTTTTATTTTTTAAAGATGAAAGTACGGTGGGGTCAATTGTAAAAGTTACATTAAAAACTTTTATAATGAATATTTAATTTTTTGTGCTTAATATTATTTCAAAATTTTTTTATTGTATTATTGTTAGTGATTACATATATATTTTTTTTGAAATTGTATTTAATAGTTGACCCTCTGGATTAATTTCTCGACTCCTCTTCTTCTGCTCATCGCTCATCTCTGTTTTCTTGCTATATTTATGTAATTTGATATGTTTCTTTGATGAATTTGTGATCAGTTTGAGCTGTTTAATTACACACCCCAAAATTTGACTAAATAAAAAATAAATGAGCTTTTGAAAATTGATTGAATTTAGTACCTACGAATTGTTTTATTATAGTTCTATGTGCGAAGGAAAATGTTCTTAAGCAAACAAGATGAAATTTGTTATGAGAATCCATTGAAGATGCTGATTTGGGCATGTCTCACCCACCCTTTACTGTGCATACAACACGTTGTGACAGAAACAATGTGAACATAATTTTTAGGTCATTATTAACTGTAGAATATCCTGATCACCATATTAACAGACCTTCAATCAATCCCGTCAATGTTACCTTTCATTGCTATCCACCAACACAAAATTTAGCCAAAATTGAAGTACTAGTATATTAACAAAATAATAATCATGCATCACCTTTAGATTTTGGGGTGCGTTAGTAATTTTTGTTTTGAAAAATCTGTGTTATATTATGTTGTATCTTCTTACAACTTACGACTCAAAAATGGCTTAAATAAGTTGAAAAAAAAAAAAATTTGTTTATGAAGAAGTTGAGGAAGTGATGTTTTTTAAGCTTTTTTTTTTTTTTATTAATTATCAACTTTCACCTTAAAATAAACAAACATTCCATATAGGTCTCCTTCACCCTCAATCTTGTAATGATGTTCTTTTAGTGATGCTCTGTAGTATACTTCTCTTTCTTTTCTTCAACCCCTCCCTAAATTTATTAAGGGTCCAGGAGGTCATGTGGGCCCCGTACTTTTTTATTTATTTTTATTTTTTATAATATTATAATTTATTTGTAAAGTGATGTGCTTTGATTTACTAAAATTAAGAATTTTAATTTGCAATCATTTATGTTAAAATAGAGATTTTGATGGGCTGAAATTAAGGATTTTGATATATTGTTATTTGTCCTAAAATTGGGTATTTTGATTAGCAGTGATATGTGCTAAAATTCAGAATTTTGATTTGTAGTTTTTGTTTTTTTATTTTTTAAAGATGAAAGTACGGTGGGGTCAATTGTAAAAGTTACATTAAAAACTTTTATAATGAATATTTAATTTTTTGTGCTTAATATTATTTCAAAATTTTTTTATTGTATTATTGTTAGTGATTACATATATATTTTTTTTGAAATTGTATTTAATAGTTGACCCTCTGGATTAATTTCTCGACTCCGCCATTATCCCTCCCCCAAAGTAGGGGGTGTTCTGTTGAAAGGCCCCTGCTAGTGGCTATATCAAGACTAAAGCAAGTGCAATGATTCAATGGTACCTAACTGATTGACTTCATTGAATAAATAGATTCCTTCTCCCTCAAGTTAATTTCATTGCCTAATTTGGTTTTTTCTTTAATGACTACCAATTCATTGAACACTTCTGAGATAGTCAATGAACCCAATCGATTATATCTTACCTGGTGCATTTCTTTTAGCTCATTCTCTTTCCTTATCTTTCATTAAACAGGAATAGTCATGTTAAAATTGCTAAAAGAAAATGAACCCTTTTTCAGTCCCTGCCGTCACACTCTTCTTTTGCTAGTGGAAAAGAGAATTGCGAGGATAAAATTTATGGGACCATGCATAAATCAATTCTCTCAAGCATAAAAATCACTTTTAATGTGGGCTACTACCATACTTAAGTTCTGGACATTGTCTAGTGTTACTTTAACACCAATAATAAAATGAAGTATTTTTTAAGTGATGACACTTTCAAGCTTTCTAACTGTCATCATCTGTTAATAAAAGTAGGTTTAACCGAATGTCCTCCTAATTAAGAAATCAACGAATTCACCTTTTGATTGATAGAAGATGTCAGCTTGGACCCAGATGCTGTCCTAATTAACTTTTCTATTTGTTGATTTGCATGTTTTAGTAGATGCATGTCGTTGGTTGCAGATTAATTTGAAGAAAATGAATTGAATCTTACAATTTATAAATACTTAGAAAGTGTTGGTTGTTCTTTAATCTTGAGGGTATTTCTTAGGATTGAGAATCTTATATTTTCTCCAAAAACATATAAATCAACAATTACAAGCATAGATCGATATAAACTTTGATTATTGTCCATTTCCCCCAAACTTCAAATAGGGGCAATAAGGCTTAGTAAACATGAATTTTCGGGTTAAAAGTTGCTGCTGCTGGTGGAACCTCCTTTAGTCACTTTTGTTGTTGGCTTGTCCAAATTTAGCGGTACATTTAGTTGAGAGATAGTGAAAGAAAGTGTCACCGAGTTGTGGCTTTCTAATATCATGTATGCTTTGGAATATTTCAATTGTTATTAGAGGAATAGTCATTGGGTGAAATATGAATAAATCTCAAAATGTGATCTTATGAATTGTTTAGTGCTCTCTTTTTTTCTCTTATGAACCTAAAGGTTAAATTAAAGTAAAAATTATACAAAATGGTAGTTACTTACACGCTTGGATTTAATTTTTTAGGGGTAAAAGTGAGTTTCTTCAAATGTGAAATTACATATTTGGTCAATCTGCAATATAGAGGTTTTGGATTTTTCCTCCTTTTGGAACAAATCTTACATTACGAATAAGAATGTAAAAACACTCTAATAACATAACACAATGTAACATACTAAAAAAATTCGTAATGTATTTTTTCCAAACGTAACAACGTAACACTCTAAACTTTTTCCATATGTAACACTTCGAACTTTTCCCAAATGTAACACTCCGATATAACATACTCTAATGTAACACACAAAAAAACTCCTTAGTATACTTTTCCCAAATGTAACACTTCAATTAATGTAATCTCAAACGTTACACTCCAATGTAACATACATAAAAACACTTAAAAATTACCTAATGTACTTTTTTCAAACGTAATACTCACAGTTTGAAATTATACATTTACCCAAAACTTACTAAATAATTTTGGTACTCCTTTTGGAATAGTTTGAAGAATTCCACACCCTTGTAGAATGGTTTAAAAAAGCCCACACCCTTTTTTGGAGTTTATATTGGAATATTACGTTTAGAAAAAGTACACTAAGAAATTTTTTGGGGTACTTACGTGTAGGTCCTAATAAGATGACTTATTGTCTAATAGGTTCTATGGGAAAAATTTGTAATAAAAAAGTCACTAATTCTAAATTTTAGCGACAATTTATAAAAATCATGACAAAAAAAGTCACTAATTGTTAATTTTTAGCTACGTATGTAAAAAATTGTCATAAAAAAATTATTTTTAGTGATAATTTTACCAAGACTTATTTTCAATAGGACTTGACGGGAATTAAGTCTAACTATTATGACCTATTGGTAGTTTACCCAATTTTTTTTGTGTGTTACATTGGAGTGTTACACTAAGGAGTTTTTTTGGAGTGTTACGTTTGGAAAAAGTATAATAAAGAATTTTTTTTGGAGTATTATATTAGAGTGTTATGTTTGGAAAAAGTATAATAAGGAATTTTTTTGGAGTATTACATTAGAATGTTACGTTTGAGTGTTACAGATTGAAATCTTACATTTGCTCAAAACATACTAAGGAGTTTTTGTACTCATTTTAAAATATTTGAACAATTCCATATCCTATTAGAATGTTGGAAGAATTCCATATCTCAAGTCTTTCCAAATAAAAAAGATTCTCATATAAAAATTCATCCCAAATTTGATTATCATAGGTTGTGTATCTTTCCTTTCTAATAGTAGTGTTAGCGGTTCGGTTGTGGCCAGGGAACCTCCAATCCGCCATCCGTGTGCTGGATTAGAAAAAATCAATACGCATTCGTCTGCCAGATTGACCGATGCAGATTGAGCGGATTGGCGGATTGACAGATAGATGCGAATCGATTTGACAATTTAAATTTTTACAAATTTTAAACATAATACAACAACTTATCAATATTTTTTTTGGATAACAATCTAACTCAATATAACCAAAAGATCATCAAGTAAATTGTCAAATACCAATAATAAATACATATAAGAAAACCATGCATTATCAAAACTAATTCATTACTTTTTTTATTCAAAAACTATTTAATTTGATTTTTTTTTAAAAAAAGATAAATTAAGTCTTATATTTTCTATACAAAAATACCAAATATCAACACTTGCCATTTGATAAAAGGATTTCTAAATTGAAAACATAACAGAATATCTAAACTATTTTTTAATTAAAAACACAAACAAAATATCTAATTCAATTGAAAACACAAAATCTTACAAATTAGTAGGGGTGCTTGCGGTTTGGCAGTTCGGTTGTGACCAAAGGAACCTCAAATTTACCATCCGTCCAAAACTAGGCGAATTGAAAAAATAATCCGCAACCGTCCGCTCGTCATCACTACAACAAAAACACATTTTAGTAACACTATATTAGTGACATGTTCTTAAAAAATGTCATAAAAAGAATATTTGGTGGCATTTTTTGGAAAAATGTCATAGAGTCACAAACATACAAGGCTCTAGTGGCATTTCAATTAAAAAAAGTGTCACTTCACTACAACAAAAATGTCACTACAAAAACTTTTTATGAATATTTGCAATGGCATTTTTTAAAAAATGTCAGGACACTAGGTAGGTGCAAATTACTTTTTATGGCACTTAGGTGAAAAGTGTCATAAACAAATATTTTATAACATTTTGAGAAATGTCACTAAGCCAAAAACTTTCCAAGCATATAATGGCATTTTTGAAAAAACAAAAAATGCCAATATATTTTTAAAAATTTTAAAATACAGTAAATGATTAAAAATAAATAAATTAAACTCAATACACACTACAGGAAAAAGCACATTCGGCGACTAAATTTCCTGACCAAAAAAAATTTGGTCGCTGAAAGTATAGCATTCAACGACCAAAACAGCATTAGTTGCCAAAAGTAAAGCTTTTTGGCGACTAAATAACTTTAGTAGCCAAAAGTCTACAATTGGCGACTAAAACTAAGTTTGGTCGTTGATTATATGGGTTTTACCGACTAAAAAAATTTTAGTAGCCAAAAGTAAAGTTTTTTGGTGCCAAAAAAAATTTTAGTAGCCAAAAGTCTACAATTGGCAACTAAAAAATAAGTTTAGTCGCCAAAACAAAAGTGGTCTTTTTTTATTTTGCTAGTAAATAGTTTATTTTACATAAATTATGTTCAATAAAATAATTATGTTTATACATATACTTTTATATTAATATGGATGTATGTACTATATAAATAATATATGTTGCATATATAATCATATGGTGCTATAGAGGTGTAGTGGGAAGAGTGTGGTGTATAAAGTTTATGGTGCGGGAGGTTGGCGGTTCGAGTCTCCGCAAGAGCGAATTAAATTGTTCTACAACGAATTATCGTCACGAATGACACTTGATAGCGTCACGAATAGTGCCTACCATGACACAAAGTGTCACTGAAAGGTTTTAGTTTTGATGGTGTAATGACACTTATAAGTGCCACTAACTCTTTTTTTAATGGTGCTTGATAGTGCCACAAATAATATCTACCATGACATCAAAATGTCATTGAAAGTTTTTAGCCATGATGGTATAGTGGCACTTGAAGTATCTACCGTGACATGGACACAAATGACACTTGTTCAAAATGCCACAAGACCAAAAAATGTCATTAAACCAATAGTTTTGTGGCACTTTCAAATGTCACTAAACTAAGAAAATGTTGTAGTGCATCATGCATCAGTCCAAAATGTGGTGAATCGATTCGGTTCGGTCGGTTTAGGCAGATCGACATATGCGCTGCTCACCCCTACTTTCTAACACAAAAGAAAAAAAGAAAGCATAATAGAAATAAGGGTATATCTGTTGATCAAAAAATAACGGTATATCCGTAAATCTAATTTTCAAATAATATAATAAATCTACATTTCTAAAATCAATGGGACTAATTGGCCTATAAAAAAAATTCTTGGGACTAATCAGATCACTATTCCTCAAGATGGGATTTATAGGTAAATTTTTCATAGTCATTTTCTTGCCCTTAGTGTGTTCTTTTCTTTCTTTTTTCTCCTCTCCTCATGCTTTACAGTTTTCTATTAATAATATGATTTTTTTTTTCTTTCTAAAGGTCGAGTTTCAAGTGTTGTGGTGGTCACTTCGTATTTTAGGTTAGCAGAAATTAGTAGTTATATTTTGTTTTGGGTCTTAAAAACATATAAATAGATATAACGTGTTACAAAATTTAGGTTTGGTTGGCAATTCACGTAAGACAAAATTTGTGAGTTGGTTATATTGTATTCGAGTTTGGTTGTAAAGGTAGCTAGGTCAATATTGATGTTTGAAGTGTCGCTATTTGAAGATGGGTACATACACTGTTTTTTTGGGGGTATTCACATCTCTGCAAGCTATTACATTGTTACTTGCACATGTATATTGGCATGAGCATGCTGCATTAGATTTAGGGTATTTGTTTCCAAAATTGCACAAAATTGATCTAGCGTAGTCCTAGTTTACCCTTATGTTTCTACTAGTTGAAAAGCAGTTTTTAAATGGCCAAAAGTGACTAAACTTGAAGTAGCTTGCTTGAAGTTTGCTTGAGCACAGGTTGTCTGCATAGATGATTCAAGCCCCAATCGAAGTGCGTAGGCAAGGAGCTTTACAAAAGACGGAAAGATAAAATTTTAACTGAGGTTAGGGTTGTAAGTCCTTACTCTTGACTCTTTTAAACTCATCTGGTTGTGAATTTGTTTTGATTGGTTGTGTCCATGGTTTATTAATTTTAAGAGTCCTTTTTTTTTTCTTTACGTTTTTTCATGTTAAATCATTGGGTCTACTATCTTATTGCAATTTATGTGTAGGTGGCATTGATATCATGTGTTATAATAATTATTGGCATAACTTCCACACTATGGCATAGCACCTTTGGAATTGGCCCCATATAATAAAGTTGCAAACCGAGTGAATGTGTTAGTGGATTGCCTTTGGAATAGAGACCCTTTTGAGGAAGGCTCAACACAAAGCAAAGGCAGAGGGGAAAGAGGGTAGGGATAGTGATATACAGAGAAAAGACAGTAGGGAGCCCTAGAAAATAGATGCTTTTGGTTTAGCCCTTGCAAATTATACCATTTATTGTGTTGATTATCTTTATGTTGTTAAGTGGGGGCTCAAACTTCTTTTGCTGTTAATAAAACAGTACTGTCAGCTATGTTTAGGAGAACAATTTGAAAGGAGATTTGGACTTATAGCTTAGTTATGCCATTATTTTGTACATGTAATTGTATTTTCTAACTAAAACTCTCTCTATCTCATGAGAAATGATTGCTCATCATCATGTATTGTTTCAAAAAGCTATTTGCTCATCATGCCTCTATTAGGTTTTATTTTTTAATTATTTTTTATGCAATTCTTTTCAGATAACATCAATTTACTTTAATTTTTTTTTTATTGGATTTAGCCTTGAAGGCCATAAGAAATGAAAAAATTATGTTAGCTAAAAATTTACACAAAAAGACAACAAAATTGGAAAAAAAGCTTGAAATTCAATTTAAAAGCTGTTCTCAAACCAAGTTGTTTTTGCTTCAATTTGTTTACAAAATCTCTTAACATGTGAAACAATTTCGATAAAGTTAACGGTATCACCTTCATTTTTGAAGATGATAGCAAGGGGAGTAACTTTTTCCAAATTAATTGTTGAAGAAGAAATGAACCTTCGTGAGTGGTCCTACCATGTATTGAGATTACATGCATTTATGTTAAAAAAAAAAAAAAGGTTCTTTCAATGATCTTTTGGATTACAACTAGAGTCGATTTCATGATTAGTTTGCATATTAGCCATGGATTAATATTGTAAGTGAATGATTCCTGGAGATGATATGATTTAGTGTACCATCTAGATTGATATTACGCTATATATATGCACTGCTTAAAGTATTGCTTTAGAATTGTTGGCTTTCCTTTTCACTACATGATTATGTTATGTTTACTATTAACATGCATGGGAGGATTTACTCTGTTTGTTTTGGGAAAAATATTTTCTAGATTTGCTAACTTGAATTTTCTTTAAACATACGACAAAATCATAATACTCAATAATTTCTTGCACTATTGACTCTCTTCCATCAATCAATGTGGGGACTAAAATATTATTGGGCAATCAAGTAATGTGTAGGCATCGTTTATGTTAAGGTGATTGTGATTTCTTGGCTACTCCAACCTCTGGTTTATAGTTGAATCGTAAAAAAAAAATGGAAAGAAAGAAAAAAAAGGAGAAACTTGTTGGTCTAATCCTGCTTGGTTATTTAACCAGTGGAATCTTGCATTTATTGTTAGTGTGTCCATTTTTCATGTTTATTGAATAAATTTGCCAGCCTTTTTGGTCTAAACAAACCGGCTTCTAAAACAGTTACTAATACAGATCGTTGATTGATTTTTATTTATTTATTTACTTTTATTTTTTAATGTTTGATTGTGGCCTTCAAACTAATGTGCTAATAATTGTATTAGTGATGGGTGGTGGTGAAGCTGGTGGCCGGGATGGTATTGTGGTGTTGTCGATAAGAATTTAGTTTGGAAAATATTTTTTACTTTTTAAATGTGAAAATTATTTTTTACTTAATTAAATTTGTTTTCGTTTTTTATTATACTAGAAGTTAGAAAATACAGAAAATATTTTTCATGGAAATAAACTAAAGGGGCAAAGACCTCTCATTGGTTACATATTTTATTTCCAGATTATCAAATTAATTTACATTTTTTCAGAAGAAATTTAGACTTAAAAAAAAAATCAAATCAACCAGAGTGGGGGATCGTATGAGCTAGTGGGGGGTAAGCAAGGGTGCTACTGGACCAACCTTTTCTGAGTATTTAATGAAAGCATTGAAGTTGGTGGATGGATGATATTTTCATCCTAAATTTGCACACTAACACCGTCTTCAACTATTTACTAAATTCATCATCAAATTCAAAATAGGTGTTTTTGGTGTTCCAACGATTTTATCAAAACGATATCAAAATGAGAAAATATCAAAATTTTTACCAAACTGAGGATGACTCGCCCCTTTCACCAATTTACTGTGCGTAGCTGTTGAGTTGGACCCACCGAACGACCGGCCAGATGTTCAGCCGGATGTCCTCTTGGATGACCGCTTTAAGACAAAAATTCGTGAAAATTGACACTAACAGGTCGACCCACCGGTTGACCACCATAGCATTTTTTTGAAGCAACAGAAATGAAGGCAAAAAAAAAAAAAAAATTTGCTCTTACTAGTCAACTCCCCGGACGACCCTCTCTGTTTGATGCACGCTACAGTGAACGATTGGAGTCGCTGGTATCAGATTGAGAAAATTGGCTTCTTTTTATTTAAATTTAGTGAAAAATTTGTTCAACCGTTGGAGATACTTTTAGTAAATAGTTACTGATGCTATTTATAGATTAAGCAAGTCATACAGCAATGCTTCCAAGTCCAAAAAATAAATCAGAAAATAAAGTATTTTAACCAAATTTTTATTAAGTTTGAATCTACATAATATATTTTATTTTTTATTAACTTTTTGAGCTATTTTTTTTTTAACTGCTAGAGGGGGTTGATGCTAGTGGAGTCAGGTGGTGATTGGAGATTTTTTTTGTTTTGTTTTTTTTTTGTTTTGTTGATTGTTGAAAGTAATTGCCTTTTGCGAGAGGTAATGGTTAGTGGTAATGGTTAGTGGTAGTCAAAGGTGATTATTTAGTACTTGAAAAGTGGTTGGAGATGGTGGCTAACCACTAGAAGTGGTGACTGATAGTGATAGTTGACTATTAAAAATGGTGGTCAAAAGTGATTTTCAACAAGCGGTAGTGGTCAAAGTAGTTGTCGGAGGAAGTCACCGACCACTGGTGGAAATAGTTTAAACAATTGTGACAATGTGTTTTTATTTGGGCAATTTTGACATTAACTGTACGGGGAGCAAATATTCAGGCAAGTTCGCACTCCTTTCTTCCAAGCTCCAGTCTGTTTGATCGACCTGCGAGCAAATAACGGTGAACTACCCGGCGGTGTGTGGCCGGAAAAACCCTCCGACGATCAAGTTAGTGCACACCTTAGGATAGAGAGAGAGAGAGAGAGAGGAGTGTTTGAGTGTAAGAATTTCCTTACAAAGTGTTCCTGTATCGCGTATGGGGGGCGCAGACATGCTTATATACCCTTCTGCGCCCCAAATATACTCCCATTGGTCTCTCGACACGTGGCTCTGTTATCCCATCTGTCAGCATAAATCTTGCTATACATCACCTAACCCAACTGCCAGCCCACTCTGCTGGGAGCACGGCAGCCGGGCAACATTATCTCAGCTATCAACGGCCATACTGAACATGTCCAAGTGCATTTGATGTCGTAGTTTCCTACTACCGGGCTTAATTCCAGCCGTGCTCAACTGTATTCCGGCGAAGCTGAGCTGGAGATTGGTAACGCCGGTCAGCTAAAAACCTTCTCGGCCAAGCTCCAAGCACAGGCCTTCCTACCGGGTTAAGGTGAGTGCATTACAACCTTGCAACGCGTGAGCCGGGGAGCCTCATCTAGGCTGTTCCTCCACCTGTCCGGCCTTCGCGAAACCGAGATCAGATAGCTCAGTTCCACGTGGGCTTTGCCATTACCGAGCAATATCATGGCCTGATCTTGGAGCCCAATACCTCGACCTAAATCTCTCCGGCTAACGTCACAGCCCAATCTCAGATCATAAATCTCCCTCTCAATTGCCCCTTAATTTCGTCCGCAAAAGCGTGACTGGGATTACTTATTTCGACCGGGATTACACCTCCTCGGCCCTCAGAATGCAAAATGGCGACCGGGCTAGTTGACATTCCTGCCTGCAAACTTGTCCGGTTATACTCCTCGGTTGACGTCCTCTTCTTCAAAAGTAGCTCGGTTGACTCAACTCTTCAACCTGTCTCTTCAGTTCTGACGTCGTCATAAATGGGGACACGTGGCGGGCTGCCATTGGTTCTCAAGCAGCCAACCCGCCGTCTTGCCAGAATTTGAATTTGGGCGGTCTCGTCTCCTCTATAAACATTCCCCCCCTCATCTTCCTTGAGCTCTTATTGACTCACTGCCATTCCAAGCAACCCAGAGCACTTGCCTCTTCTTTTCCATTCCTGAACTCGCGCTTGAAGAAGAAGCAGCCACTGCTCCATATTGGTAAGCCCTCCAACCCTTGTTATTGTTATTTTCCTTGATATTTCACACAATAGGGCAATAAAACGTAGTTCTTAGGACATAGGCCATAGAAATCGTCCCAAACCTCCCACTGTTCATGGTGTTCTTCATTTTCGCTAATGAACTTCGAAGAACTGGGGCGGACCGGGCTCCAAGTCTTCGTTTGATCCAAAAAACCAGCCCGACCGAGCAAATAACCTGTTAGACTTAACCATAGCAAGAACCGGGATAACAAAGGTCTTGGCCGCTCAACCGGGCTAAAATCTGGTCTGCGTGGGCGGTCGAGCTCCTTGGTTAGCCTCTACGACCGAGGTGGTTTGGCACTCTAGACGACCGAGCTAAAGTCAAGCTCGCTTTGCGCGACCGCGCTCCCTCTTATACTTGCCCTCCTTTTCCTGCAGAGTCCAAGGGGACCACTGACCATTCCTGAGGCTCCCAAAGACCGAGCAACCACAAATCACCTGACAGTTCCAAACCACAGCCGAGCTAATTTAGCCGGTCGTAAATGGGGAAATTCCGCTTCCTCGTAGATACTCCGGCTGCCTTGGCCGTGTTCAGGGAGGAGTACGGCATCCCGGCCGACGTCCACCTTGAGCTTGCAGAAGAGCAAACAACGCCTTAGGGCATATCAGAACAATGCCCCTTCACCGTGCTATCTATCATCGAAGGAGGCCTCCGTTTCCCACTCAACCCACTTATCACCGAGTTCCTCCGCCGCACCGGGCTGGCACCCACACAAGTGTCCACCAACACTTACCGAATTATCAACGGCGTCCATGAACTGAACAACCGGCTAGGCACCAACTTAGGTTTAGCCGAGATATAAAGGCAATACACGATGGGTCACATCGGTGACGACCTAGCCTATTATTTGAAAATCAGACCGGGCAAGGAGAAAATTGTAACCGGCACCCCGGATAAAGACTTGCACGACGATGATTTTTTCTAGGTGTCGGGCAATTACGAAACAGCCGAGGTACCGGGCTGGTTTATAAGCAAGAACTTCGGTTCCTCATGTAAGCCGCTCAAACTTGCTCGGTCAGCCTACTTCTTTATTCTGTAATTAACCAGTTTTCTTGTTTCTTTTGCAGCAATCCAAGCCTTGCAAGCCAACTACCAATTTCCCAACATAGAGGCAATTCGGACCGTGCTCC
>NW_021027619.1:686627-703040 GCF_004153795.1 Camellia sinensis | reverse complement strand
ACATGACTGAATTGGGCCAAAGGTTGTTTGACATAAATAAATTGGACCAGAGGCCGTTTGATAAGAATGAATTGGGCCTGAGGCCGTTTGATATATCTGTTACGAATTTCATTAATGTAGCTTCTTTATTTTAATATTATTCATTGGGCTTTCGTTCACCCTCATTTAAATGTATATAGGTGAGCAAAGAGATGTCCAAACCCAGCCTCAGTGAAGAATGTGAGAGGAAGTCAAGTTTTGTGGAGTTAGCCCGAATAACGCACGAGACTTTGTTTTTGTTCTTTTGTTTACTCTTTTTGCTACCTTGGTGAATACGTTGGATCACCTATGTACATAAACTTTTATTTGGCTGACTACATGTTTGAAGTTTCTAGATGCACAAGATGTTAATTCTGCCTATATGTGTGAGTTGTTATGGAATGCTTTTGGAATAATTCTGCTATGCCATATAAGCACAGCTCATTGGACAAAATTTTTAAGTCTGCTTCCGTTTTGGCCCTTTATTTCTATTGAAACATGTTTAGTTAGGATTGAGGCCATAGGTAATCTTTTGATTACTAGTTGGTTATGACCTTAATCCATAGAGGCGGATTCGGGTCATGGCAAAGTGGTATCAGAGCACGAGTTAATAACTCACACACTTGTCCACATGAGCAATAAGCATCTAGAAAAGATCTAGGATGCATTCATGTGATAAGTATGAACTTGAAGACATTGAAAATATGCTTAAATGTTTCGAAATAAATGACTATGTGCCATATGTTTTGTGATTTTCTTGCATTGTGAATTACTTGAATACGTATGCTCTTTTGTATATGCATACTTATGAACATTTTTGTATAAAGGATAATACAACTTTAATCAGACAATGGTGAGAACAAGAGGTGATGACTTAGAGGAGTCCTCTACTGGCAGAATGGATAGGATGGAAAGATTAATACAGGATATGGCAGAAACATTGAGGCAACAACAACAGTGGCAACAACCCCACCCTTCACCTTCATCTCCACCTCCAATACCGCCTGTACAAGATCTACAGAATGATGACCGAACAATAGCTCTCACCAAAAAGTTTAAAAAAATGAAACCGCCACAATTCTATGGGAGATTGAATCCATTGAAGGCTGAGGCGTGGGTCCACGGTATAGATAAATTGTTTGAAGTGTTTCCTTGTCTAGAAACACAAAAAGTATTTCTAGCCACCTTTACACTAGAAGATGAAGCAAAAAGATAGTGGATGTTGATGTGTGAAAGTAATAAAGATATTGGCTGGGCATGATTCTTGGAAATTTTCTACGACAAATACTTTCCACAATGTGTTCGTGACAGAAAAGTGTCAGAGTTCATGGAACTTAAGCAAAACAGCATGACAGTAGCTAAGTATGAGGCCAAGTTTACTGAATTAGCCAAATTTGCACCACACATGTTCGATACCGACTACAAGAAAGTGAGACATTTTGAAGGAGGTCTTCCAGATGATATTGTAGAGAAGGTGAGTGTACTAAAGCTGAACCTATATTGATGTGTTGGATTGGGCCATAATATCGTAAGTTAACATAGCCAGGCAGAGCAAATCATCAACTGATTGGAAAAGTAAGAGGTAGGGCTTTTTTTCAAAGAAAATACTTTCAAAGAAATAGAATATGGGCTCCTCAAGCACTTCAAATTCTTTTGGAGATACATCTCCAATGTGCAACCAATATGGTAAAAGGCATCGCGAGGTTTGCTACCGTGTATCAGGGGCCTGCTTTAAGTGTGGTAAAACAGGACATATGGCCAGGGATTGTAATCAAAACAATGGGAAAGTTAGCTGCTAGCTCAATTGCATCGATCCCAAAACCGAGAAACACTACGAGGCCTACTACCACCGGAGACACCGTGAGGCAAGGGAGAGTCTTTGCACTCATTCCGACTGATACACGGAACATAGAAGCCATCGTTTTAGGTACTATCTCTATATGTAATCAGGATGCATTTGTGTTAATTGACTCTGGCTCAACGCACTCCTTTGTAACTTATGCATTTTCATCTAGATTGAGTAGACTTCTAGAATCGTTACCATATTTGTTATGTGTATCTGCTCCATCCGGGGAATCTGTGTTGTGTACATCTGTGTGTCGATTTTGCGATATGCGTATTGGGAATGCTACCTTGTATGTAGATCTATTACCTTTGGACTTTAGATATTTCGATGTAATTCTAGACATGAACTGGTTATCTAAATATTGTGCCACCATCAATTGTGTAATGAAACGAGTTGTATTTAGACCACTAGGGCAGGAAGAAATTGTGTTTGTAGGTAACGAGATAGTGCCTCCACCTTATTTGATAACTGCAATGAAAGCATGTAAATTAATCAGGAATGGGTGCCAAGATTACTTATGTTGTGTATTGTCTAAACAATCTGTGAATATTGAATTGAACAGTATTCCTATTGTTAGCGAGTTTCCAGATGTATTCCCAGATGAATTGCTAGGAGAATTGGTTGACTGGGAGATATAGTTTACTATTGATATTGTGTCAGGCACCCAGTCTATCTCAAAAACCCCCTACAGAATGGCTACTGCTGAAATGAAAGAACTGAAAGAACAATTGCAAGACTTACTTAACAAAGGGTTTATTCGACCAAATACTCCACCATGGGGTGCACCGGTATTATTTGTGAAAAAGAAAGATGGAACCTTGCGCCTGTGTATTGACTACCATGAATTGAACAAGGTAATGATAAAGAATAAATATCCTTTACCCCGTATTGACGACTTGTTTGATCAGTTGCAAGGCTCACAGGTATTTTCTAAAATTGATTTGAGATCCGGATACCACCAGTTGAAGAAAGACAGAAATTTTGAGAAAACTGCATTCAGAACGAGGTATGGTCATTATGAATTCCTTGTTATGCCATTTGGAGTGACTAATGCCCCTGCAACATTTATGGATCTTATGAACCGAATTTTTAAGCCTTACCTCGATGAATTTGTTGTAATTTTATTGATGATACTCTGATATATTCAAAAGGTAGACTTGAACATGAACAACAATTGAGAACCGTCTTGCAAACACTTAGAGTAAAGAAATTATTTGCTAAATTAAAGAAATGTGAGTTTTGATTGAATGAAGTTATTTTCTTAGGGCATGTCATCAACAGAGATGGGATTTCGGTAGGCCCACAGAAGATAGAGGCAATTGTAAGTTGGCCTACACCAACAAATGTAACAGAAATTTGCAGTTTCATGGGCTTAGTTGGGTACTACAAAAGGTTGTGAAAGATTTTTCGAAAATAAACGTACCACTTACTCAACTCACACGCAAAGAACAACCATTTGAATGTACTGATGAAAGGGAGTTTGCCTTTCAAGAATTGAAGACGAGACTAATCACTGCACCAGTGTTGACATTGCCCTCAGGTATGGAAAACTTTGAGATATGTAGTGATGCTTCTTATAAAGGTTTGGGTTGTGTATTAATGTAGAATGGAAGGGTGATTGCTTACGAGGCCCGAGATGGACCGGATCGGGGCCAGATTTACACCCCTATCTATTTTATACAACAAGAGAACAAGACCTAGGCTTCTCTGTCTTCTCCTTCTCTCTCTAATCTCCTGCAGCTTGATTTTGGCTCCTCAGTTCCTCAACTTTCCCCCCTGACTGCTCCCTCTTATGTAAAGTTCTTTCATTCTCTTTCATGGTTTCCCGTTACTTCCATTGATTTCTTCTTGTTTTGGGTCTTAATGCCTCTCTCTCTTCTGGGTTTTTGCAGATTCATTTGGACATGAAGATCAAAGCCTTATTGCTGAAATGAATGCAAATACCCACTTTGCTCTTCAATCCCTAATGGTTGATGTATTTAATTGAATTAGAGCTTAAACACACTCAGAAATACACTCTATTTATTTATTTTATTTATTTTATTTTCTATCTGATGTTGTATTTGATGTATTCGATCTGTAAGTTTAGTTATACACACTCAGACTTCTATATTACTGTTTTTTTTTTTTTTTTTTTTTTTTGACTGGGAAATTTTCGAGATCGGGGAAACCTGATCCCCGTTAGGGGGCGGAGGTGAGGTGAGGCGAGGCGGGGCGGGGTGGGACGAGGATGGTGACAGGTTCCCTATCGGGGATTAGGGCCAGCGACGGGAAAATTTTCACCATTGGGATTGGGAACAGGGAATGTGATCCCCATCCCTGGCCCTGCCCTGCCCTGCCCCAGCCTGACCCGTTGCCATTCCTAAACACATGACGTTTCAGAAGTATTAAATAAGTTTTCTTGAAATACATAGTTTTAAGTCTTTTTTGTTTTGTTTATTTTTAATGAAACTAAATCACTGTGTTTAGTTTCAATTTTTTGAATTTAATTTTCGAAAAATTGAGTTTTTTTTTTTATTTTTAGTGAATATTTTTAAAATTTTAAGTTTTTTTTTTTTTAAGTTTTTTAGATGCACCATACTTAGATGTATCTAAAAAATAAAATATTTGTAAAAAATATTTTAAAAAATCAATAAATATACAAGAATATGAAAATGCATTGAATTTTCATAATTTTTTTTTGTATTTTTAGTATATAGTGAATTTTATACTTTTTAAGTGTATTTATGTTAGGTGTATCTGAAAATTAAAAAATTTGCTTAAAATATTAAAAAAATCAATAAAAACAAAAAAATACGAAAAATAAAAAATTTTAATTCTCTAAAAAGTGAATCATGAGTTTCAAAACCAAACAAACTGCTATTTAAAATCCAAGTTTTGTGTTTAGTTTGCCAAAATATTTTATACTTTTTTTTGTTCTGTTTTGTTTTGAGTTTTTTAATTTTAATTTTTATGTTTTGTTGTCTTTAGGTAATTTTTCCTTTTATATTTCAATTTTTTTTTAGATGCACATAATTTAAATATATTTAAAAAGTAAAATATTTGTGAATAAATTTAAAATAAATTCAAGAAAAAAAATTAAAGAAATACTTCATTTGGTATACCAAATTTACTATTTTACTTTAAAAAAAAAAAACTTATTTTGAAAAATAAAGAACAGAGTAACAAGTTCGACAAGCCACTACTTATTGGTGGGAAATTCAGCATGTACTGAATTAATTTGTAGCGATTTCACAGCAAAATTCTCCACCAGATAACTCTCATTATAGTTGGCAAAGCGACAATGGCTATTATTTTAAGGGACGACCAAGGAAAGCTTGTTAATAAAGTAGTCTCCACTTTCTACTCTTCTTCGATTAGACAAGAAGGAGCACGTGCTATTTGCTTGGCTTGTCTATTTTTTCAATCTCTATGTCATGACCAGAATCCATCCCTATAGGTTAAGATCATAACCGGTCAGTAATCATAAGATTACCTACGGTCTCAAACAGAAATCAATTAAAACTTAATAATATGGGGTCAGATACAGAAGCAAAACTTTAAATTTTATCTAATGAGCTGTACATACATGACATAACAAAAGTTATTTAATCTAATTAATTTGATCCGAATCAGTTTTTAATTAAATTTCATCATGTGCTCTAAAAATTATGCTAACCACAATGGTACAGTCAATTTTGGTTTATGTCGCCTCTACGGCCCTCAATTTCAGTTTATTATAGAATATAGAATAGATTTTCCTATAATAAACAAATATGAATTAAAAAATAAACATAATCACATGGTTACCATCCAAGATGACATAAAGCATATAATCACAAGTATAACTACGACTTAAGGCCATGTTTGTTTGGGCGGACTGGATTAGCATTCCCATGACTAATAGTCCTGGGATTACGAATCCGTTGGATTATGTATCCAATCTTAACTAAAAGTCAAGTTTAAAATAATTAGTCAGTATTTCAATTGTTTAACCAAACATCAGATTAATAATTTTATTGGACTATTAGTCCAATCCTAAGCTCATGTCCACCTAAACAAACATGGCCTAATAGTATAATACGGAACGGGATTGTCATACTCTGGGTCTTTCGAATATTCAAGTGGAAGGTGGCAACGAAGAGGTGATTGCACTATTGTTTTAAGCTGGTTCCTCCGTGGGACTGTTCTGTTATCATCCATGATATTCAGGTCTTGAAGTTAACCTTACATGCCTCATTTGCTTGGATACCTAGGGAGGCCAATGGAGTAGCTCACTGGCTAGCAAGAGCTCATCTTCATTCTTCCTTTTGACTGAGTTGTAAATCCCCCTGTTGCACTTTCAGAGTTGTTTTCTGTTGATGTTTCCCTATAGCTTTCGGGCGTTTCTAAGCTCAAAAAAAATAAAAAATAAAAAAATGAAATTAACAAGTTTAAGTTGAAATTTTGAAACGAACCATTTAAAATAATGTTAAGAAACAAAATTTTGATGGAATTGTTGTTGGAAAAATGGTTTAATATAGGCATATTTTTTAGCCCAAATTTGAGTGGACCCCAAACGTTTTTTTGGGGTGGGTCCGAAGAGGTGAAGTGTTCCTTGCCGCGTGGCAAGTCACACGGTGAAGACGGAACGTCAAAACCATTTATGAGTGAATGGGAAGTTGACGTCGTTTTCAGGTTTAACATTAATTTTTTAGATAAAATTCTTTTGAATTTTTTTTCAATAAAAATTATTGTGGGAATTTAATTTAATTCTATATTCAAATTTTGGATTCCTAAGTGGTTTCTTAAAGTTTGTAATTGTGGGAATTTAATTTAATTCTATATTCAAATTTTGGATTCCTAAGTGGTTTCTTAAAGTTTATACCTCTTCTTTTTTAATTTAATTCTATATTCAAATTTTGGATTCCTAAGTGGTTTCTTAAAGTTTGTAATTGTGGGAATTTAATTTAATTCTATATTCAAATTTTGGATTCCTAAGTGGTTTCTTAAAGTTTGTAACTCTTTCTTTATTTATTAAACTATTTCAATGATTTAATATATATATATATATAATAAAGTAATTTTTGTTTCTTTGACTTGGTTAAGTTTCTTTAACTTAGTCAACGAACGGATCTTTTTTCAAAATTGTGTTGTATAGCTGTTCCAAAAGATGCAAATGGACAGATTCGGTTTTTATAAACTGCAATGAATCTGTTTGGCATTTCAAAAAAGTATCTGTTATACTTTTTGCACCTGTTCAGCCTACCGACACCTTTTCAGGACTCTGTAAATTTTGCCTATAAATACTGCCTTGATTCCAGCAGTCTTTACACCGAAAATTCAGTCTGAAATTGCCTCATTTTGTTGTCCAAATTTTTATTTGCATTATTTCTTCATATTAGTTTTAGAGATAATATTAAGAGAGTATAGAACACAAGGTTTGGTTCGCTGTAAAAATTTGTGTGGAGTGCTACTACAAGTTTTTGAAGATCATTGTATCATGGGAGATAGACGCCACTCAACCGTAAGCACCGTAACGGAGCGAATCTGTCTTAAGGACAGAGTGTCACACACTCGACTTGGTCTTAATTTTAATTCGGTTCGATAAATAAATCCGGTATGTTATTTATTTATTTTGTTTGAATTTATTTCAAGTTATTTTATTTACACAGAAGATTGTTCCTACAAAATCTTCATAAAATTTATCTTCGAACGGTTCATAGAAAACATTCTCTATATTGTAAATCGATTTTGAATGCTCCTTGAACTCATGTAACCGAAGTATATGATCTTCCACATAAATTTTATCAACATTAACACCAACCTTTCCATAACTCTAATCCATGATTCCAAGAGACAAAATATGATGAAACATATTATTAGTTCCATCAATGAATGGTTCTTCATAAAAAAAATCAGTGGTTTACTCCAATCCATAATCGAATCTGGAATAATTTTTTATGTGAATGACCATTCAATCCGGTCATCTCGTTCAATGATTTGGTTTGTGTGATTTTTATAATTTTTCGATGCATGATCTCTCCTTAGTCTTTCACCCTGAAAACTCAGCAGATTAGAATCATCATGTATTACCTTCTCTTTCCCAGGAACCTCTTGAGCATCACTACAACACGTAGACATGGAGTAGGAACGTAGCAAGCGCTGATACCAACTGAAGCAGTGGGAATGTGAAATAGTAACAATCTTAAAATTCATTGATTTAAATAAGAGTACTGAAAGAAAGATTCCTTTCTAGACTCTTTAATTTATCAAGAATAGCGAGAATAAAGGCTCACAAAATTCCTTTCTAGACTCTTTAATTTATCAAGAATAGCGAGAATAAAGGCTCACAAAATTCCTTTCTAGACTCTTTAATTTATCAAGAATAGCGAGAATAAAGGCTCACAAAATTCCTTTCTAGACTCTTTAATTTATCAAGAATAGCGAGAATAAAGGCTCACAAAATTCCTTTCTAGACTCTTTAATTTATCAAGAATAGCGAGAATAAAGGCTCACAAAATTCCTTTCTAGACTCTTTAATTTATCAAGAATAGCGAGAATAAAGGCTCACAAAATTCCTTTCTAGACTCTTTAATTTATCAAGAATAGCGAGAATAAAGGCTCACAAAATTCCTTTCTAGACTCTTTAATTTATCAAGAATAGCGAGAATAAAGGCTCACAAAATTCCTTTCTAGACTCTTTAATTTATCAAGAATAGCGAGAATAAAGTGGTTTGATGGTGCTACCCGCAAGTAGGCTAAGACGTGGATTTGCCACCCTCGGGTGGGCTTAGAAAAACATGATTTTGCCACTATCTAGTGGGCTTAAAACTCACAGTCAATGCATTTATTCCAATTCAAATAACCCAACCTTCACCCACAGGCATTCAGGCAGATATATCACATAAGCAATTAGCCTCATGGTAAGCATGCTATCATGGCAGTCACTCACACGCATGCGAGGATGCTAAAGCATAAAACTTACCGAGTACTCCAAGCCAAAACGGAAGCTAGGTTAGAAATCCATGCATGATCCTAACTATACAGAAATGCCTAATGCAACACATGCAAAAGTGCAATTACAATAGGCTCGGCCATTCTAAGACGGCATATGATAATGCTACAGCTAACACGTATTCAATTTGGAGTTTGAAATACAAATGCAGTTAGTATGATGCGCCGAGCCCGGTGCATGCAATACAGATTGATGAATGCAAACATGCTATCATACTGTATGCTAATTGAAACATGCCCTAATCTAACCATCATAAGCTGGTAAATAAAAGAGAGAAAGACGTGGGGTTGGAAGACATACATCACACTCACGCACACTTATTACAATTGTGCCCTAACTCAGAGGGTCTGAAAGAATAATACAGTCCGAATAAATATTACAGTCCGAATAAATAATTAAATATTACAAAATCCTAATTAATTAACAAATTAACTAGGAAAGCGATAAATCAACATGCAAGCCTATGGACTGCCTCAGCTCTGTTCCGAATGATGGAAGATGCATGCTTGAGTTGTTTGCGATGCCCCGATTCGCCTCTGTTTGCAATTAATGCCGGAATGCTGTGCAAGGCTTTAGAAAGCTGCTGATTTCTGATTTGCTGCAACAGAGAGCAACAAAGGGGCATGGCAAAGTATTTTCACATATGTATGCATGACTACTCTTCAGGGAGTGTAGTCCTCGATCCTCGTGCCACCAATCACGCATATCGATGCATGACTCAATATGAAATGAATGCACATGAAAACACAACAAGACCTAAACTCCATCATGGGTAATTCGGAGTGTCGATGACAGGGAATTGAGACACGTTTCGTCACTCGGAGTATGAAACGTCCCTCGTTTCCCGTGCTCGGGCTAACTCCTATCCCAAACACAATGCAAATCAAATGGCATACACAATGCGACTAACATACAACCTAGCATACGCAATGCTATGAAATGGCATACACAATGCTCGATGTAACATGACATACACAAAGCTCTAACACGCAACCTAACATGCGCAATGCTATGAATTGAAAAGGCATACACAGTGCATAATGGACTTACACCAACATGAGTGGACCTCAGCCACACTTACATCAGTGGCCATAAGATGAAAATGAGATGACCGAAATGCGTGCACACATGTACGCAAACCGAGGACCGAACCTAAGGCATAAAATACCACTCTACCAAAGCATGGCAAGGATGAAGCATGGCATTCAAACATGTAAATTTCAGCACTAAAACATAATGCTAAATGGTCCCGAAACATGGAAACATGGCAACCAATACATGGAATGAACCCCGAAATTCGAACTAGGCACATGGAATGACTTACAGCTATACAAAGCATGCGTTATTTGATCATGAAGCATGAAGAAAGATGCAAGATAGTCCCAAAACATGCACGAAACGTAGCCTACGGCCACTGAGAGATGGTCTATGAGACCTCTCCCTCCCTTCGGGAAGAGAAAACAGAGAAAACAGGACCTGATTCGCAAACCGAGACAAAGCACAAAAGAGTCCCAAAGTCCGGAGGCAAGGCTCGTAGCCGAGACTCCGCAACCTCAGAACGAGCACAATATGCAACATCACCGAGCGCTCAACTGGTGACATTGACCCTGAAATTGGTCTAGGGAACATGCAAAGAAAGGCCTCTTTGAAGGGCCTTGAATGGGATTGTTCTACACATGCATTGTAGGTATAAAAAATGATCAAAAGGGCCTTGGACAGACCTAAGGAAGACCCTAAAACTCACAGAATGAGGCCTGAAATCAGACTTCGATGCATGAAAAATAAGGTCCCTTTGGGAGGCCCAAAAGATCCCCAAACAAAACAAGGAGAGAGGGGGTCACCCCCCTCTAATTTTGGCCCTAAAAAATCAGTGGCTAAGAGGCCAAACCATGGCCAATGCAAGTGCTCTAATGCATGGCCCTAATCATGAAGGAATGAAGCATGCATAGGGGAAGATGACCCCAAACAGAGAATAGACCTTAATCAAACATAAAGATGATATCAAAACAAGATTTTTTTTTAGTTTAGGTCGAGGTCTAAAATGGCTCACAAATAAGGCTAATGTATCATGCAAAAACAGCCCTAAAAGAGAGATAAAGGGAAAGATATAGTAGATGTCCTCAAATAGTAAAGAGCGCTTCAACAAAGTTGAAGAAGGGCTCAAAATAAGATACTTAACAGTTTGGATCGAAGCCTAGAAATGCTCAAAAATAGGGCTAATATATCATGTAAAATAAACCTCAAAAGAGGGATAAAGCACAAAGGGGGAGTAGAAGACTTCAAACAGAGAAAAGTCCTTAATCAAACATGAAGATGAGCTCAAAATAAGACTGTTTTTAGTTCAGGCCGAAGCCCAAAAATGTAAGAAAAAGGGGCTAAGATATAGAACAAAATAGTGCAAAAATGGGGAGAATAGGAGCTTACCCTTGTAGCCTAACTTTCCAGCAGCCTTTGGTCCAAGCAAATGAGCTTTCAACCTCTGAAAATGACTTCCAAGGGGCTGGAATGGATGATGGTGGTGTGGTGCTATGGGTTGTAGTGTAAATGGACCAAGGAAGTTAGTGTTTCGGAGCTTGGAATAGTGGCAATGGAGGGAGAGGTGTATAAGCCTTGGTCAAAAAATGTCTAACCTCTAGATACAAAGAGGAGGGCCTCTCTTATAGATAAGAGAGGCCAAAGCTTCCCTTGGAAGCTTCAAAGATCCTCCATACACGTGTATGGAGGATGTCCCAAATGATCTCCAGCTGGCACAGCTGGATTACACTCAAAGAGAGGAAAAGCAATAAGCAGGCCGGCCAGTTCAAGTGGCCGGCCGGCCACTCCCCTTGGTCGGCCGACTAGGGGTCAAAAGGTTCAAGAACAAATGCTGGTCGGCTTATCCAGAAAGGTGGCCTCCTAGATGAGTAGAACACAGCCCTGTGGAGAAAAACCAGAAAATGTGACCTAGAAGAGAGAAAAGCTAGCTTTTAAGCAAGGTTCAAAAGGAGCAAAGTGAATTACTGGTCGGCCTACCCATATTGGTGGCCTCCCAGGTGAGTAGATCACTATGGTGGTATGAAAAGCCAGAAAATGTGGCTCAAAAGTGGGAAAAACCAACTTCTTGTCAGAAAAATCAGCTTTTGGAGAGAGAAAATGAGAAAACTGGCTTTTCAGGGGAATAGGTGGCCGGCCACCATCCCACCATCCTCCTAATAGTGAAAATAGGGTTCCCACAAAAAATGGACCAAAACGGATGCAAAACGAAGGTTCGGGGGCCAAAACGCGCGGTTTGGGGCCCCGAAAACGAGCTGTTAGGCACCGGAAGTGGCGTATGACCACGAAGGTGGTCTCCCGAGCCACAGTGTTCCTCTAAAAGGGAGGAAATAAGATGTGTGTCAAAAATCAGAGCAAACAGAAGTAGTAAAGCGGTCCCGAACCGAGGCACACGGCCGACGGCTCCGAAAATCGGAAACCGGGCTCCAAACGGGAAAAAAGGGCTACAACTACGAAACGTAACCTATGGCCACTGAGAGATGGTCTACGAGACCTCTCCCTCCCTTCGGAAAGAGAAAACAGAGAAAACAGGACCTGATTCGCAAACCGAGACAAAGCACAAAAGAGTCCCAAAGTCTGGAGGCAAGGCTCGTAGCCGAGACTCCGCAACCTCAGAACGAGCACAATATGCAACATCACCGAGCGCTCAATTGGTGACGTCTGAGTCTTAAGGTCAGTCAAAAATGGGGTGTCTACAGTTGCCCCTCTTTAACAAAACTCGGAAGTCATAAGTGACGGGAGTGAATGTCAAAGCCCAGAGACGACCCATTTTTGACAAGGCCGAAGACTTAGACAAACAGGCAAGATAACAAAGATGCGCCAGCAGGCATGCCCGCAGGCAGGGGGCAAGATGCAAAAGACATGCACAAAGCCGAACATAACTCATGATCATGCAAAGCAAGCTGTAATGAAGCAAATATACGCAATAAATGCAACAGTTTTAAGCAAGAATAAAAGCAAACTACATTACATGTAGAAAGGATATAAGAAGATTATGCAATCTTAGCGAGCATGTGCGATAGATACACAAAAGTAGACGAGGTGTGATAGATACACAGAGTGAGTAAGCATATGCGATAGACATACAAAGTGAGTGTAATGATAGATACACTAAAGTGAACATGCGATGGATACACAGAGCGTGCGTGTGATGGATACACAAAGCGAACGTGTATGATGGATACACGAAGTGAACGTGTGATAGATACACAAAGTGAGCATGTGTAATGGATACACGAAGTGAACGTGTGACAGATACACAAAGTGTGATAGATGCACTGAGTGAACAAGTATGATAGATATACTGAAGGTGAACACAAAGTGTGAGAGATGCACTGAGTAAACAAGTGTGATAGATACACTAAAGGTGAACACAAAGTGTGATAGATGCACTTAGTGAACAGAGTATGATTGATATACTAAATGTGAACACGAAGTGTGATAGATGCACTAAGTGAACAGGTGTGATGGATACACAAAAGGTAATGAAATGTGATGGATACACTAAAGTAAATGAAGTGAATATGTGCATGATAGATACACAAAATGAGGATGTGTGTGATAGATACAAAAAACGAGAATGTGTGTGATAGATACAGAAAAATGAGAATATATGTGATAGATACACTAAGTAAATGAGAGTGTGATTGATACACTAAGTGAGGAGAGTGTGATTGATACACTAAATAAATGAAGTGTGATTAAAGAAAGTGTGATCAATACACTAAGGGTGAATGAGGTGTGATTGATACACTAAAATAAATGAAGTGTGATTGATACATTAACTGAATGAAGTGTGATTGATACACTAAATAAATGATCCCAAACAGAACTTCTTTGAATGAACCGTACATACAATATCGTGCATGAATGAGAAAGAAACTTGATAGGTATAATTCAATACAATGCATGATGTTCAAGGAACGCAATAAACAAGCGTAGCGGCGCTTTAGAAAGCACCTCATGGGGTGAGTGGCGATGAACCGCACTACTCTGATGGAGATCTCCCCTCATGCTCTTCGAACATTTACCTTTAACTCACAGTACAAAGGCTCTGAAATACTGACAAGGGTTCTTCACGTAGAACACTTTAGATGATGCCTTTCTTCCTGATCATATTCACAACTTTCCCTATTCTCCAACGGGGTGACAGACTAGGTTGGTTCGGTATCCAGAATTGAGGTGCATACACGCTATCTCAACCTATAGGGCTTCCATACAGATTTTAAGCCAAGGACACGCCTCTAGGTATTTAAACCAGACTTTAGTCTCGGAAATTTCGAACCTTTGCGTTCTAGGCAAAAGCCATTCGAACTCTAGTTTTCACCGTCGCAGTTGGTCTCCTAGGAACTCATTGCGAACACAGCCAAAATGCCTCTGGCAGGGAATGGTACTCAGGGAGAGCACTTTTGATCGCCATTCTGGCTTGAAGCAGACTTGATCTCGAGCTTGAGGTAGAGTCACACTCATACTTCGAAGCATTGGCAAGACCTGAAGAGGTACACACGGAATGTAGTCTCGAAACTTACCGAAGTTGAAACAAACTCAGATACCCAACATTTTCCCTCTTTTCTTTTGCTTTGCAGTCTGGAACCTATATAGCTTCAGATAGGTCCTGGTTTTACTGTTTGCGCATGACCCGGGTTGAACCTTGCGGTTTTATGAAAAAACGAATCTTGTTTTGCACAGATGTGGAGAACGGCACGGCACTCGAAGCGCAAAACAATTTTATTTTTGAAATTGAGAAATGAGTTCTCGACCGAGTATTGAGCCTACGACTGAACGCGCATCACGACTCAACAAAGGAAAACAAAGGCAAAACAACCTAAACACAAACACTGACACTCAAAAAACGACTCAAGACAAGAATCGAGATAAAACAAAAGACACGACACTCAGACGTGCACAGGGAGCCTGTTTCTCTAGGTATTGTTTCCCATCCTCTCTCATTTGTGATTCTCACGTCACTCGGCCCTCAAGCTCTGTTTTTTTGAAAAAGCCCTTCTCCTCACTTTTTCTCTCAACGCACATCTCTCTATTCTTCAATCTCTCATTTTTTATCCCTCCCCTGGGTGGTTGATGGATAAACAAGAAATTGTAGGCTCTTGCCCCTAGCATGCTGCTAGATTTTCTTTCTTCTGCTCACAGCCAGTGAGTTCCTCCCACAGAGGAGTTGCACTAAGATGGGGTGTGTAGCGAATTTGCAACTGACATCGGTTGATGATGCTTTACTGGGGAGTTTGGACGTGATAAGATCTGTCCAGATGAGGAAGTAGAATATCTTGATCCATTCCAGTTCGTGCTTCATACTTGGCTTGATATCTCGTTGCTTGGAGGATATGAGAGCTTTCAGCCCTTTTCTGTTAGCTTCTGTTGTACCCTTCTTAGCGAACAGGGTGCCCTTTCCGGCAAGTATGGTGCCCTTCCTGGCAAATGCATTGACGACGGGGGAAAGACAAAAAGCCTGACTCAACTGTGCCCCTAGTTCATCATTTTGACCAATTTTTTTTGTTTTGGTTTTCTACTAAAACAATTTTGACCGACAAGAGAGTTAGATTAACATGCTTGTTCGATTTTCTGATTTGAAATCATGCAAGTTAGGTTATGAGCACTGAAAATTTTCCCTTTTTAGGTCCAAGAAAATGGTGCAGTTTTGAAAAAAAAATGGAATAATTAATGCAATAAAGACTCGTGATAAGAATCACGGAGAAAAGGACATCAGCCAGGAGGCGAGTGGCCAAAGAAATCAGACCGAGGCGGTACTAAACGAAGATGACCTCCAAGTGGGAAAAAAGATGCCTGCGGAGGACGACAAGGTGAAGGGAATGGCAAACAAATTGGCGGACCTGCAACGGTCGTCAATTTCTTGATGCAGATCAACGTCATGCAGTCACCGATCCCGCTACAAGATACGCCGATTCCAATGGCCAAGAAAGATGCCCAGAAAGGGGGGCAGAAAACAGTTCTTGCAATCCCTCAGCACGACAGGACAAAAGGGCATTCTCACCGGCCTTCACGGGAGGTCGGGCACGGAGAATCAAAGAGGGCTGGAGAATGATGCTTGGGATTTAGAATTAACAAGCTAAGGTTGTTTAACACTTTGTTGAAATTTTAAAAATTTTATAATTGAAGTTAAACCGAGGACATGTTTAACACTTGTTGAAATTTTAAAAAATTTACAAGTTGAAACTAAACCGAGGTCATGTCTAACACTTGTTGAAATTTTAAAAATTTACAAGTTGAAATTAAACCAAGATCATGTTTAACACTTGTTGAAATTCTAAAAATTTATAGTTGAAGTTAAAGCCGAGTCATGATTAAAAGAATGAAATGATATAGGTTTCATCACCTCAGGATGTCAAGGAAATAGAACCTAGGGGCAGTTGTGGGACATAATTTTTTGAATGACAACACGTGCCGAAGTGTCACCGAAGTGCCAGCCGAAGTGCCACGTGTCCTGGTCATGACACCGAGATCAATCTTGGCTAGGTCGAGGTTATCTACGAAGATACTGGAATCCGGGATAAGTGGATAAGGGACA